>VZTA01009260.1:31430-237048 GCA_013398855.1 Mohoua ochrocephala | reverse complement strand
CGGCCCCGGCTGGGGAGCAGCGCTCGGAGCGCGGCGGCGGGGGGCGAAGTTGGCCCGCAGGGGAGCGCCGAGAGGTGCCGGGTGCCGGCTGCGATCAGCGGCGGCAGCCCCCTCCCGAGCAGGGGCGGCGATGTTCCCCGGGATCGCGGCTTTGCTAATGTTGTGTTTACTGCTGTCACTGACAATGTTCCTTTCACGGGGAGAACCGCAACTGTAGTTTTGCTGTGTGGCACAGTTCGGCTGTAGCCCTGATCGATGTGGGGGCTTCTGTTGCTGGTTTTGCTGGTTTCCTAGTTTAGATGAAGCGTTATTGAAGTTAGTTTTGGAAGTGGGAAGATCAGTAGCCGTGATATTATAACAGGTCTTTTTCTCCTGCCTGTCTCTGCCTCGTTTTTCTTTTCTTTCTTTCTTTCCATTTCTTTTAAGAGTGGAATTTTAGGTTTATGTTGCTCTGCCCATAGGTGCACACCTTAAAAAGGTCGGTGCATCTGTTTAAGTGCATTGTAAACTTGTTATCAAAGTGAATGTTCAGGAATTTTTGATGGGTGACAAGTAGCTGGGAAAGTTAGAATTTGGGTAGGTATTTAGTCACTTCCCTGGCTGGTTAATGAGATTATGCTTATTCTTTGGCTGGTTTTATTGGTTCTTTCTTTACCTTTCAATTTAGCGAATATAATTCCTTAACTATGCATGGGGAAATTCAGGGGTTGGGTACTGCTTTGTTAAATGCTTTTAGGCTGGAGTGCAGTTTGCCAAGGAAGAAAGAGACTAAAATACTGTATTTTATGATCCTAATCTCTAAATGCCACACAGATATGTGTGTATGCATGTGCATTTGGACTTCATGTTTTGCAGAGGGTTTACTTTACTTTGTTGGTAATATAAAGGTATGTCTAGGAATAAGGTAATATATCTTGTTAATAACTATCATTTTGCCAAACACGGTCTAACAGCTATATTTGCAAATCCGTGGTAATCAGAACCAAATACCTGTCACGTTCCATTTTACAGCAATTGGGAGTAAATCCTCGCAACCGTAAATTACACTATATCAATATTAATCTGTAAGCAGGCGTTTTGGATCATGTGCTTGTTTTATCAGCTCTGCATAATCCATTGTACTACATTTTTTTAATAATCATGCTGTTGTTATTTAAAAGTAATAATCACAATAAAATTAGTGCTCAATTAAATATTATGCTTCTACCACACTATCTTTACTCTGCTACACTAATTTATTTTGCAGACAACTGATAACCACCGTATTACCACTCAAAAAATATTTGCATACAATTTGCCTAATTTATAATGTGGGTAACATCATTAATTTAATAGAAGCTGTTACAACCCAATATGTGGGTGTAGTTCAAATACTAAGCACATTATAGGTATTGAGTTTTAGTGTTTGCTTAATAACTTACTTTCATTTGACTGTGGGTTTATGTGGATTTAGAGATGTGCATCAGAAAGAAGGGAATTTTTGTGCCTCGGTTTTTGCATAAAATATGAACGTATTGCCCCTCATTCTAGAAATTCCTTTTTTTTTTTGTACTGTGAAATGTATTGTTTTTAGTGGTTTTAGGGTTCATGAGGAGAGAACATTTTTACTTTGACTGTTTCAAACAGTTTGATATCTGCTCAAACTCTCTATGTGGCACAGGCGTTGACACACACTGACTGCAGAGATCAAGTTGCATTTAACTTTTAATAATCCAATTAGTATATGCAAGTGCATATATAATATGTGGGTATATAATCTATATGTCTACACAAATGTGACATGTATTTTGTTACACATGTAAATATTTTCGTCTCTGACAAGTGGTTGCGTAGCTTACAGAGAGTTGAATTTAGCTCATCTGTCCACAAACATGTGTATGTATGTAATATGTTATACATACATCATCGCTACACACCCAGAAATATGCATGCTCATCCATCAAGATTTATTAATTTTGTCTGTGTATCCAATATGGTGCGGTCGCTTCGTAATATTTGTAAATAAGTATATATAACGTGATGTGCGAATTGCTGCTGCTTATTTTGAAGCTGCCCTCCTGCCCGTAAGCTGGCCTTTGTAAAACGTGTTTTACAAGCATTTATAAGGCAATTAGGGACCCTCTTCTGCATTCCTTGCAAACCCAAAACTTCTGCTAATCTGTGCTGCAATCACCAAGAAGGCAAGCTCAGGCCTACTGCGTGTGTGGGTGTTTGTATTATCTGTATGCAAAGTACAACAGAAACATCATTAGCCTGAGGAATATATTAAAAAAATATTCATAGCTTGAGCAGAATTTTTTTTTTTTAATCTGATGAGAAGTTGTAAAGGTAAACTTTCTCTACCTTGCCTTTATACCAGGAAATGACTTTGCGAAAGTTATTGGTTGATGGGGAAAAATACAATTAATTTCCCCCCACCTCCAATGAGGGTACATTTTTGTATCACTTCTTGAAACATATTTTGTCAAGAGCTGTGATTGTTATAGCGTGCAGTGCCACTACACATGTGCTGAAATTCTCACCTGGCCTTCCGGATGATTAGTGGGAGCTTTGTCTTGATACAAACTGCAGAATCAGCCCTTTCCTTTCCCATGTTAGGAGAGATCACAGTAGTACAAGAATGAGGTGCTTCATTGAGCCTTCATCAAGAATGTGATTAGGAGGGTAGCTGGGAGTTGTTATGGGGGTTTTTGTTAACACTGGGGTAAAACGTGTAAAATAAGGCCGCAAATATCCCTGCGGATGTTTTGCCAGACTTGAAAAAATTGAAAAATACCCAAAACAATTTAAATGAATGTAAACTCAGGATGAGATGAAAGGGCCAAAGCTGAAGTCTGGTATGGTTCCTGTATGAATAAGAAGTGTTCACCTGGGCTTGCATTTAATATGAGCCATTCTATGAGGGAGAAAGGAAGGGAGATGCATATAATGAAAAGCTTGAATGCCTGTGTGCTCCAAGGGGACCACTTGCTGTTAAAAATCAAATTTCATCTTTTAAATCACTTTCCATGCTTGTCTGTGGTAACCAAGTAAATGAAATCTTGCTGTGTCCTGGGACCATGTGGCTAGATTTGAACCTGCTTACGGAGTAAGGTGGTGTCATTAATCAGCAGCTGGGAAACAACAAACCCAACAAAGACCCAACCACCCCGGAAAATATGCTCCTCACTAGCACAAAGGCAGAGAAATTCTTGGTTTATGTTATATTTATTGCCATAGGTATTAATATTTTTAAGTCCTCCAATCTTTAAAAAAGTGTAAGTTGAGAAAATACTTAGCAGAGAAATGTACATTGAGGTATGTAAATCAAAACCTGGCAAGGGGAAATAAGATGAGCAGGTAACGGTGTCATCTTAGCTGTGTGGTTGCGATGAGGAAGAGTTCTCCCTGCAGAGAAACAAGCCTCTTGGTTTTTTTCTTCTTTATATTATGTATCACAAGTAGCCTAATTACAGCAAAACCAGCCAACTGCCAGTTTTACAGGAAGAGGCTTAAACTCACTAAACTGTTATATAAATAGAAAGTTCAAAGGTCTGTTTGTGGCTGACAAAGCTGAGAACAGGCCATCTGTGGGCCAGGTTCCTCTGCTGTGTGAATGCAGAAACACGCTGCATGCCACAGCAGCGTGCTCTTTCAGCATAGTCCTCAACCTGGAGGGGGTGATCCTGCTCTCCAGACAAAGGTGAACTGTTTCAGTTCCAGCCCTGGCTATTTCCCCCTCTTCACCCACCTTCCCACTTCCCTCTTTGCCTTGTGCCCCTGCAGAAGACCTTCTCAGTCACTATTCCTTCACCAAGGGCTGTAATAACTCACTAAATGAAAAGTCTTCTGAACGTGTATTGCGTTTCTGACGGGAATATGTGAAATAGAGTAGATAAGGTTTTTGGGAGCTAGATTTAATTTTTATTTTTTGTTTTAAATTTTTTAGGGGGTGATGGTGAGAGCATTAGTGTAGGAAAAAGTCGCATTTTGAATGGATTTCTGTAAGGTTTTTCTCCCCCTCCCTTTCTTCTCCCTAAGAAATGTTACAGTTGAATTGCAGTTACTTTTTGGATTTCTGCATTACAGACATCCGCGAGTAATTATTTGAGAATGTTTAATTTTCAATTTGCTTTGAAAGTGTAAATGGATAGATTGTGTGGCTGCTGGTGGGTGTGTGAGGGGGATTAGATGCTGTCAAAACAAGCAGCTGAAGAAGACCAAAAATAGTCTTGGGCCAAAACCTGTACTTGAAGTACATCCTGATTTAGTAATTCTTCCCTGGCTGATATTGAACTCCATGGAGTGTAAATCTTAAAAGAATTTGGCTGTTTGCAAACATTAAGCTCACATCTATCCTATGAGGCAAAATTACTATCAGTTTAACAGCATTTGAATTGTTTTCCTAATGATTCATTCAAGAATTTAATGACTTTTAAAATACACAAATTGGGATGGAGAGTAGATACTTCAGATACTGTTCAGCTATTCTGAAGCCAGGCAGAACTTAAGAGCATTTAAGCAGTTTGTATGTGAATGCCAATTATATTGTTTGGGCTATTCTTTTCTAGTAAAAGATGGTACTATGATGCAGGTCCTTCAGTAAAGCAAAATTATTCCTTTTGTCTGACAAGGGTACTTCCGCAACCTGGAATTTACTAAATAATTTAAGTGGAAAATGTGACATTCTGTGAAGTATTAAGTTAAATATACTGAATGGTCTTTGAAAAAATGGATGGACACTGCTGGTCTTTTTGTGCTTCTTAGGAGTGAGACAATACGCTCTAGCATTGTGGAAGGAGTGTTGTGATGCTTTTTGTATTACGAGGCCCAGATTCTGTTTTTATCTGCGTTAAGAAAAATGCCCAACGTGGTGAGATGGGATAAAATTTGCTCTAAACTTAGAAGAAGCACGTGGGCCTCAATTTAACAGGGCCCACAGACAAGTATGTGGATTTAAGCACACAAGTGGTCCCATTAAAACAACTCTGATTTCAAGTTAAGTTTCACCAAACTGGGTTCCTGATCACTCCCAAAATGCTCAATGTGTTTTACTAATGACTAAACCCCAGTTTTTGACGTATTTGGTAATGAAAGCTGATGTTATTTTTGACTGTATAGTACACATCCATTTCCCTAAAATCTACAGCAGCTTTAAGGGATTTCACAAATAACCGGGCAGCCAGAAAGAATGCAAATATTAAATCTCATTTAAAAAAAAAAAATCTAGAGGAATTGTAGAAAGCATTTTGTACCTTAAACCCATGAAGTGTTTAGAATAAGCATTTAAACAGACAGACCCTATCCTGTATCTTCCCTGTGCCTTTAGTTTGAGATAATGGAATTATTTTTGTGTCACTTGAAGGTGTTGAAGGTCTTCAAGGACTTTGAAGGGTTTGGCTCCTGGATGCCTGTTAAATGAATATAGTCAATAAATACCGTAAAGGACCTATGTCTTCCTCCAGCTTGGGCCTGAGTCAGTAGCCAGTGATGCCGGTGGAGGTGCTCCCAGCTGACCAGAGAGGGTCCTTGATTTGCCCATTTTGGCCAAAAGGCAGACTTCTTTAAATGTGGAGCATCTCTGTAATGGCCAGGATCAGCATGGCGCTCTGCGCATGCCTAATAATATGCATGTGGAAAAACTCCTCAGAGCCCAATTCTGAACCTGTCCAAGTCAAATTTACTGCCTTTCTTTTATGGAAAGAAAGGAAAAATGGAGAGGAAAGCTTGAATCTCTTCTCTTGATTGCAGTTAACAGAATGGAGTTTCTAAAGCCTTCAAACATCTATTAACACTGAAAAATGAAAATGTGCCACAATTCTCAGGTTTGCAATGTTGCAAATTCTTTCTTAAGCATTGTAAAAGAAGATAGTAAATCAAGTAAGATGTCAAGTTAGTATAACCTTCCAGACTACTCATAATATAACATGGTCAGGAAGTCACAACAGTGACTCTGAAAGACAGCTCTTTCATCCTTTTATTGTTACTGAATGTTCTGTGTTGATGCTTTGTAACCAAAATATTTGTTTAAATTGTTCTAATAGCTTTGGTCAGAGGTTAGAAGGTACATTCCTCCTGACTAATGGACAACCGTAGAGATTAAAAAAGTGAGAGGAAGGATGGCAGTGTGTGTGTTTCAGTAGCTTTTAAGCTCCATCTTGAATAACTTCTGATGAGATAGTTGTTTGACCAAAGATTCTCACGAAGGGCATACGATGTTAAATCTTCATTTGTGAGGAAATTGTGGGGGAATGAACTGGAGGGCTTGTTGTCAAGTACACTGTACTGGAGTCCAGTCTCACAGAAACTTTATAAAAATTGTATCTTGCTCCTGAATTTCAACAGGACTGCTGTTGAGTGCAATCAGTTTGATGGGTTTACAAGGTTGGGGTCATAGTGCTGAAAAAGTAATGTGGAGCGAGAGAGCTGAGGTAAGGGAATAACGCAAAACTTCCTGCAGTTAACTTCCCAGCTGTTACAAACTGTTTTATCATGAAGAGACTATTTCTCAACTTGTACATGGCAGAGCAACACCATAAATTGTTATGACTTTTAAACAAAGGTCTAGTCAGTAGTTTCTTCAGTAAAATGCTATATTATGTTTTAATAACATTTTATGAATGTATTCAAACCAAGCCACTGAGAGAAGAAAACTCTTACCTGGGAAATGCTTTCCTTGTGACCTCAGCCGTTGATCTGTGTCTTTTTACTGGAGATTATCATTGAGTCCTTGTTTCATGTGATTTGGGACGGTGAGTTTTAAGGAGAGTTGGAGATAATACCACGACTGGAAACTGATTTTCCTTGTTGGTGGAGCAGAGAATAGGGAATGCCATTTACTATGTGTGGCGTGTAAGACTTGTTTAGTAAGGAGCTGTAGTCAGCAGTTCAGATTCCTGACTCACATGCTGCATGGTGCTACCAGTAAGACATGAATAGCCCACTCATAATTATATGTAGTTATAGGGGTGGGGTATTAACAACCAGCAAAGAAGAAAACAAGATAGAGCACCAAGTTAAAAATCACTCAGTTGTTCCTTTGACAAGTATTATAATAGCTATTTTTGTATGCTGTGGGTGTACATGGTGTTGTGGAATGAGTAAATTCTGTAGCTCTACGTTGCCAGTGCCTGGGGCTCAAACCTGCAGATGACTTACTACTGAGACTAGTGCTTTTTCCATTTGGCACTTTATTTACATGGACTGTTGTCAGGATTCAGTTGTAGCTCGAAAGTTTTCTCAGACATCCGATTGTAGGCTCTTTTGATAGGTGGTGGTGCCTGTGTCCTGCAGAGTGATAGACATCTGAAAGTGACACTGGGTAAAAGCAGAGCGGTCTTTGGTGGCTTAGGATCCGTGCTGAGAAGGTGGCTTCATAAGGGAATGTTTTTTATTTTAAATTTTTTTATGTCTGAGGGTAA
Source organism: Mohoua ochrocephala (assembly GCA_013398855.1). Taxonomy (NCBI): domain Eukaryota; kingdom Metazoa; phylum Chordata; class Aves; order Passeriformes; family Acanthizidae; genus Mohoua; species Mohoua ochrocephala. Next base: position 229,648 of record VZTA01009260.1, on the reverse strand, counting down.
CAGCATATTATGTAAGTCTTGTTGTTCTTTTTTTTGTCCTTTATTACTGGTTTAGGTCAAGATTTCTCTTGTGAGGAAAAAAGCATACAACTGTCAGTAGAGAAAGCAAATGCAAAGCTTTAAATATAAACTATCATTAAGGTCTCCAGTTCCCATTTATTTCAGTCTCATGTCATGAGGGAAACTGAGATCCTGCAGTAATATGGTGCTTAGGTGAGTCTGTTTCTATGCTGCTGTCAGTAGCCACACTTGTATTTGAGAATGCTGCCTTGGAACAATATATGCCTGCTGGTTATGGACCTCTTTGTCTGCATAGATGCCAGAGTCAGAGATGTTTTCAGAAGGTTGCACATGCTTTAGGTCCCTGTCCTGAACTCGCAGGTGAGACCCCCATAGCTTTGGGGGCAGCCAGTTCATGTATGAAAACTTTGGGCTGCTCTTTTGAATGCGGGGGTGATTTTTCTTCCAGTTTCTTTCCTGTAGAACAATGGAGTGACATTCTTCCTGGTGTTTCCTATGAAGAATAATGAGGAGGAATTACCTTCTCTGTCTACAAGTGTTTAAAAACTCATTAGTTAGGGTCCCTGAAAGAGTTCCAATACAAGTCAGTGGGTGTGGTGAAGCCAATTGTAATGGGAAGCGGACTGAGCCCTGGGGCTGGTGGTCAGCAGGGAGGCAGAGCTGTAAAGAATACTGTGCATATGCTATAGTAAGCATTTTCATAGCTCTCCTCTGTGGGAGAGGACAATGGCTTTGGAGCTCATATTTACTCAAAAAGCAGCCCTTTGATTTTCATGGCTTTCTGCTTGGTTGCACATTGGAAAGCCCATTTGTCTTCACCAAGCCTTTGAAGAGGGGTAGGTGAAGGGATTGAGGCATTGGCCAGTGGCTGAGGGGTAGTGGTTGCTTGGAGAAGCGACTAAGTTGCATGCTTTTTTTGGTACTTCTTGAAAGAGTCGTTGTCATTTTTAAGTTTGTGAAATCAAGGTGAATATATATTTTTAGGAATAGAACATGGATTCTCTCACTGGTGCTGTGGCTAGCTGCTTTACTGCCTTTGGAAAGTCACTTGGTGTCTGTCAAAGTGAAGCAATGGTATTTACTTCTCTGGTAATTTGCCTTTTTTTTTTTTTGTTCAGGTGCAAAGCATGAGAGAGAAGGGCCAGCTGCGTAGTTACCTTTATCTGGTCTTTCTGCTCACTTTTTCATCTTCCTGGGTGTCAGCCGGGAGCTGCTTTTGACATTTTCTCTACTCTGAACTTCACTCTAGCTTTATAGTCCTTCACTGGCTTGCTTGTACGGCATTACGTACAAGAAAAGCAAAATGGTGTTGTTTGTCTGTGGCATAGCTGATGCACAGAGATCCTTGTGTTGGGTGCAACATTTGTGCTGATGGTATCAGACACATGTTTAGAAAGACGGAGTGATATTTCTAACCACAGACGCTTCAACCAATATTGATTTATGTCTCTGCTTTACCTCCTTTTGTGAAGTGAGACGCATAACATCTCCGATTTTTACAGGTAGACTGAGGCATTTTTTCAGAGAAGTCTTTGTCATTACCCCTTCTTATACAGTGGGGAATGGGAAGAGAGAAGTGACTTGCAGAAGGACTTGTCGTTGGTCAGGAATGCAGCTGAGTTCCACTTCACTGCTTGCCAACTCTGATGGGCATATTTTCCTATTCCTTGGGGGTGTGATGAGGTTAAGTCCCTTAATGTTTATGAATGTTTACAGTGATAGAGGAAGACAGAAACCTAGGCAGATGTATTAGTAGGGGAAAGGCAAGCCTGTAAAGAGAAATGGTGGGATTTGGGCAGAGCATATCTGCAAGAGAAGGTAATCAAAGCAGAGGAACTCTTCTGAAGGGCAGAATTTATTTACAGTGTGTATACTTCATGTAATTTGCCCTGCTAGTATAGCTGGATGGTGAAGGCCATGGACCTTTTAGAGACAGAACCATCTTGTTACTCCAGAAGACTTGTCATTTACCAGATCTTATAGCAAAGCTTTGTATATGCAGCTGTAGCTTAAGTAAACGTCATATCTTGGATGGTTCACTGAATAGTACATCCACAGTTTTTCAGAAGCATTGTTGCTCTTTGAGCCAGCTGCCTTTGTTTCTAGCAGATCGCTGCTGCTTTGTTGGTTAACCCTGGGCATGAGTTTTCTTCACATATGTTATTAGACTGAGCATATTTTCTATTTATACCACTTGGGGATACAAATTACAGTGTTGCGTTCAGTGAGCACGAGGAAGAGTACATCCTTGTGATTGGGAAAAAAAAAGAATATGAGGCAAAATTTTATTCTGAGGTCCTTTCTTTCAAGGGAAAACAGGCAGCAAAAACAATTAATGGTCTTTATTTTTATATCCCTGAAAAGTAAGAGGTATTTTCATATATGTGTTTTAATAGACTATGTTGGTGGAATTTGGTTTTGAAATTAACAATGTGCCTTTGAAGAAGAGAATGAATTTGATGAAATCCTGTGCATCATTTTTAGGCAATTAGGGAGATGATTAGTGTCGTACATATTTGGAAGCATTGTCTTTGTGGCTTTGATAGTTGTCTGTGGGCCAGTAAATTTGCACTAGAGGGCTGAGCTGGAGGCCACTGCAGCTGGTTGAAGTTTTTCATTGATTTAGTAAACTCTAAACCGTACTTAGCCACAGCTTCCCTTTCTTTCTCATTCCATTTTGGGAGCAGATGACCTTTACCTACTCTGTGGTAGAGCTCCAGAAATATTATGCAATCTATTGCAATGTTTTTGTTACTGCTCAGTCTTCTCTTTTTAAAGAGCCCTTGCCCGAACTGACTGGTTTTTAGTGTGCCCGTGGAGGGATCATAGATAAGGGAATATAATTAAAGAGAGTTTTGATATTTGTGTAGGGAAACACCTGTGCGCTCGTTCAGAATCATAAGCTCCATCAGCAGGACACTGAGCATGTTTGGATTGTAGACCACGACTAGGTGTTATCCTCATCGGGATAATAAATAATACACTTCCCTGTCACTTCACTCTGCTGTTTCTTTCCCCATTACCCAAGACAAGCTGTTGTGCGAGAATTTTGCCTGGTTGTAGACTGCTCATGAATCTTGCAGTACATGACATGCAGACATCTAACAAACATGACTAGAAACTGCATAAAATACGCAGACGTAACACAGAAGTCATATGTTTGAAAACACATTAGAGCTCCACATATAACCTGATATCTGGGAGGCTTTGTTCCTCTCGTATATCTATAACCAAAATTATTCTGCTAGCTGCATTTCAACCAGATCAGGGTTATTTTAGATTTTGTAATGATTCTCGCTTGTGTAAACTCGCACAATCTGCCTGCAAATTCAACTTCTATGATAAAAGGTCTCATCAAAAAATTGAGGCAGGCTAAAATGTTTGGTTAAGATTTAATATCTTTCTAACTAATTATAACGCAGTGTCAATATATGCTCTGATATCTGTGGAAAGAAAAGGAACATAAAAAGATACAGTTCCATTGTACTGGGTCTTTTGTAAACAATTAATGGTTAGGTGGATGTCTGAAGCAAGGGTGAGAGAATTGATAAACCTATTCTAAAGGGCTTGAAAAGTTGAAGTGAATTCTAAATGTAGATTAGGAACAAATGATGACAGCCAAGCCAGCATTACCTCAGTTGATTAATTTATAAGGGTACTGGTCAATGATTTTAACCAACAGCTACGCATAGTAGAATCCTAATGGGATCTGTCTGTTAAGATTACATAAAGTAGAGCATTTGATTTATTTCATAGCTTTCCAATGCTCCACTTTAACTTCATACAAATAATGCATTAGTCACACTGGATAAGATGGCGTATTGAATAAAGTTGTGATTTTGTCTACTTCTTATAATCTGATTTTATAAAGGATTAAATCTGTTTTAGTAGTTTATTCGTATCACTAAAGAGATTGTCAGTTGAATGAAATCTTTACATCTGCCACTTTCTATCTCATTAGAAAAGACAGTAACATAAAGTTCCTCGTTTCCTCCCAGTCTGTTTTATCCCCTGGCGTGTCTGAGTGTGTATATCTTCTGTACATGTTTGTATATTATAATGTCAGTGTGTTCTCAAAGTTGTGGTTAAGAATGCGTCACAGCTTCGGAGGGATAATACCAGGGGCTATAAATGTCCTGGACAAGAACATACCCGGCCAGGAACAAATGGGGATGTGGGCAAAGGGAGACTGTCAAAAGTCTGAAAGTGATGGCTTGTAGCAGCTTGGCCGCGTGTGTGTGCATGGCAGAATTCAGCAGGTACTCGAGTGCACACAGCCCTGCACTGTGGGTGTGCCTGTGCTTGACGATGAGCAGGTGTTGACTTAGGGCTGATTTAAGAGGACGTGAAGCCTGGGCATTCCTCTGGACTTAAATATGAATTGTCACTTGTGATCACCTGTCATTCCTCTGTTACACTTCCACTGGTTTTAAAAACACTCTTCTAGTTCGGATGCATGGTTGTTGATTTTATTAGGTTAGTATTTAATGGAAAGTTACAAATCTAGGCATTTTTTATCCATTTTTGCTGGGGAGTGGGGGGGTTATTGTTTGTGTATTTTTTTCCTTTTGTTTAAATCTGTGTCACTGACAGGATGCTGCTGTTACAACTAGCAATTGTTTCCACGTAGACCTTCAGAAAGTAATATCAGTAGACGATCTTTTCATAGATGTTTTCTTATTTGTGTTTAAGGATCTTGCCATTTTTATTTAATCCTATTAAATGTTTAGGGCCAGACTTGGTCTTCTGAACATGAGGTTCTCTTGGATTCGGATGTTGAACAGAAGGTACTATCCAGCTCTTTCAGTTGTCTTTTTAGTCAAGGCAGATTCTGAGGATCTCAGTTCCCCCTTCCGAGGACTTGCTGAGGACGAGACTTCTTCATTCACATCTTCATTTGTTGATACACGTTTTAGTTTTACTGGCTCTGGCATTTAAATCTTGGCTTCTTTGCCCACGTACTTTGATTTGGTAGGAGTGTTTTGATATAAAGCATGTGGTCAGGCTCCTCTCTAGGTCAGGGATCCTCCTGCGAGGTTTGATTGCGGACGCAGCGGGAGCGCTGGGGTGGGCAGGGGGCTCGTGCTGTGCTCTGCCCTCGCAGCAGCCCTTGGGCTGCCGAAGAGTTAACACAGAACTATACCCATTTGGCTCCCAGCGCGGGACTGGGCCCGTCTCTGACTCCAGCAAGCTTCTTGAACAAGACTTTAGGACTCACGTATTGTTCATTGGGCTTTGTTTTAGGAGAAATGACAGCGGGGCTTAGCTCTGCTCCACACTGGCCGTTGTCTGCAGCAGTGCTGTGCTCACTGCTGAGCCCTGCAGTCACGGCTGAGTCATTTTGTGCTTAAATCATGTTCGTTACTGAAATTGAGGGAAAAAACCCTGTACTTCTCACGAAAAGTGATTTTGGTCGTGATGCATTCCCACGATGCAGAATGGTCCTGAGAAGGGCAGTGATGTTTGCTGAGGTGGAGAGTTTCTGGAGCCAGATCTGGGGAGTGTGCACGGGTTGGTTTGCTGAGGGCCAGATGGGGGACACTTTTAACCAAATGGAAATTTTCTCAGCCAAATTTAAGTGTCCTCTGCTGCAGGTTTATCTACACGCGTGAAGCAGCTCTAGTATCTGTGACCTTGCTTTAAAACTGGGTAGTCAGGAGAAGCAGACGCAGCTCCAGCAGCTCTGGGGAAAGTTGACATCGCAGGGAGCCTTCCCCAGCCACCTTCCTTCACATCAAACCTGGACTGCTGGAGGTGTCTTCCTGGAGCTGGACATGGCTGGAGTCCACATCCATCGCTGCTGTCAGAGAATGTCCAAACCTGGCACCTTCTGTGTGCACAACTATATATATGGAAGTATTTGTCAGCTTCCTCATGTATGTAGAAGCATCATTTTAGGGGAGAAAAGCATGTGCTGGTTATGTATTGTTCTAGTTGTTATTTGAGAATGGGAGCTGATGCTGGACCCACAGTCTGGTAATACACGGAGGACTAACGTAATCTTCCCAGTTAAAAAATTATCCTGTGAGATGGTTGCAGCAATAAGACACAGCTTAAGTATTTAAATATGAAAGAGCAGTGCCACACTGTTCATTTTCAGTGAGGAGTACTGACTGTATCTCTGAATAAACAGACAACAGCCTTTTATGAGAGATTTTTGTAGTATTTTATTTGGCAGCTGTCTTAATAGGAATTCTTCAATAGTATTTATTGTATTTTGTGCTGGTAGGGGTGAGAGCCAAAGCGAAATCTGAGCATTTTTACTTGCTTTACTCGTGAACAATAAGAAAATATTGCTGTATTAATTACTTTTGTGCTTTATTGGCAAAAATAAAGAGATCCTATAATATGAAATTGCTAATATAAGAAAGGCTTTGATTTTCTCATTAGCACAGGATATTTTGCATCTGTTCTGGTTCACAAGTGCATTGTCGGCACTTAAATAATAATAATGACTCAGTAATGAATAAGAATAACAACAAATAAGCATGTGAGAATTCAGGCAGTCAGGCACCCTCCGGTGTTCATCAGTAGGTTGGTTTTGGAGGTCTTGCAAAATGAGCTGTTCCCATATGCCCATTCAGATTTTCTTAGATCATTGCACAGCCCGGAGATGCATTTCGCTGCTGACATGGCTGGGTTATATACAAGCACTTTTTTCATTGTATGTCAGTAGTAAAGTGCTAAAGTTGAAATGGGAAATGTTTCTTCCACTTAGAGACATTTAAGTATCCATTTTTCCTCTGTTCATTTTTTCTTTCTTCTATTTTTTTTGTGTGTGAATAGAGTCTTAAGTATCTCATTGTTTTGAATTTGTGAAAATACCAGAGCACTGGATTGTTCTGCCGGTCTTTCAAGTATGTTCTTAAAAACATAGCCTGGAAACACCTTCACTACAGTTCAACTCAGCTTGTATTAAATTGTCTCTGCTTCAGTAGGTACTCTTACAAAAACAGAGAATGTTAAACTGATGTTTGCAGTCTATCTTGAATGTTAAAAAGCCCAGGAATCTGAAATTAAGGTTCAGTTTCTGATTTGACTCTTGGTTTATAGCACTGTCTCACCTTCTATAAAGTCTCTTGCCTGCCTGCAGAATATGCCACACAGTGCAATTTATGGATTTCGTTTTTCTCCAGGTCTTATCTAATATCAAATAGTTAAGAAGAGGGATAAGTGAAGGATAACACAATACTCCCTTTATTGTTAAAGCCGTGGCTAATTTTGTCGAAGTATATTAACTTTTAGCCTTATTCTCAGAATAATTTGGACTAATGATGTGGCTTCATGGTTATGAGTTTAAGAGAAAAAGAAAATGCTCAGTTCAAGTCGGGGGAAAAAAACCCCAGCAATTATGCTTTGAGTTACTATTTTCTTAAAACGCTACTCTGCACTCTAAATTATACCCTTATGACCCTGCAGTTTAAGAGAGTCACAAAAAAAGTGTGTATGTGTATAAACAATGATCTGGAATTTGACAATTCTTGTCAAAATTCTTAAAGTTCTGGAATGGCAGGCAAGAGGGCATCTTCTGTGCGAAGAGTCTAAATTGTACCTCTCCATTAATGCCATTAAAGGACTACCTTAAAACAAATTACCAAAAAGTGGCCTTATTGATTGCTCCAAGTGATACTTGCTTAAAGAAGTCTGCATGTGTTAAAGTACATTTCAGTGATATCTTTGAAGCAAAGGAAAGCAAAAGTGGATTTTTTTTTTTCCCTTGTTGATGAAAATTATTTTTGGTCCAACAGCCCTTAACTATTCATGGTAAAAATAAAACAGGAAGGGAAGAATAAAAAAAAAAAAAAGCAAAGCAAATCACACAAAAGAATCCTTCTCCTACAATTAAAACAGTTTAGCATTAGGGAAGAATGAAGAAATTGGTAAAGCAAGTAGTTTAATAGCACATGACCTGTAAAGTACTTAAAGTGATCTGTGAATGGAAGCTACCCTAAGTCTGCTTCTTGTCACAGTAATTTGTTTGGTTTCAGAGCAGCGTAAGTGGGTCTCCTTGGCGGTACAAGAGAAAGTAGACCACTAGGTGAGATCAGATAGGAATGTCTCTGGTGGTAACAACCCAACTACAACAAAGCTCTTCTTTGACACCATTTCTATTGCTGTTACTTCTCTTAATAAGCGTGCTAATTATCATGAACCTGATAAGGCTTATATTAATTGACTGAACTAAATGTAAATTCTAGTTAAATAGAGAATAGTTCAGTAGACTTGACAGGTGCTGATTTGCTTAACTGCTATGTTCTGAGTGATGGCATGCTTCAAAACAAAATAAATATCTGTATTCTAACCCTTGAATTTTGGGGAGGCTTAAAATGTTCAAGTTTTACTCCTAAAATAGAAAAACTTAGTTTTCAGAATATCTTCTGCCTTCCTCCCTTGTCATGTGAAGCTTTATGTGAGGACAGTTAGTTCTTACAGTTTTTGTGCTGCAGTGAAATCCCTCTGTAGCCGTTTGCCGTATTTGCACGGCACAGAGTAGCGTGGCCTCTTTGTCTCCGGACATTGTCACAGCGGTAAATGCTGGAAAATGAAGAGCAGCAACACCACCCGGTGTGATGGGTGTAGGGTAGATGTGGAGTTCCAGGTGGAGGGTGCCCTGCTTTGGGTAGAACATTTTGGGCAGATCTCTCTGCCTCATCTCTCTCTGCCTCGCTCTACATGTTTGCAAAATGGACACTGTAGTTTGCTACTTGGCTTTAGAGGCCCTTTAGGAACTTGTAGTTGTGAAGATGCGTAAAGACCTTTCAAAGAGCTTTCATATGTCCAAGCGAAACTGTATCAGTATTAAAAGTGTTCTTCCCCACCTGGGAGGAGGGAATTTATTGTTTAAGTGCTCAGTATTAGAAGTGGAGACATGGAAATGGACATGGAAGAAGAGAACATGATACCTCTTAGTGACAAATGTCACAGACATTCTTGGGAATGCTGGAATATTTATGGTATATTTTATGTATACCATAATTAGACATTGCCATTAGTGCACACAACCTCTTCATTTTAATTGTCAGGAGAGCTGTCACACAGTAACATGCTGTAGGAACAATCAGCTTTTATCATTTCACAGCTACATTTTGTTACTTTGTAAGATGTTTGAATTCTTTTCCCCCTTCTCCCTACGCATGTTCATGTGGACGGCAAATGGCTCTGGAAACTGCTGTCCTCTGCCTATCAAGTGGCCCTAGCAGAACAAGGTTCTTCCTCTGTGCTCAGGTCTGGCCACTTCCAGAAGGAAGTTGGGGAATCCCTTATTCCTGTACTTGATGCCCACTGTCATCTCAGTCATGCTTCTAGGGACTGACTTCTGTGTTCATTCTTGCTAGGTAATATTCTCCTTCCCAAAACACTCCCAAAGCAATCTCCCACCAACCCAGCAAAAGGCAGATGTATCATGAGACTTGTGCAGTGTCTTAGGACTCTGTAATCTCACTGAGAATGGGGCTGGAGCAGTACCTCGGAGTTGGTTTTGATGCACGTGGGATAAAAATAGCTGAGTGGTTTTCTGCCCGTGCACACCACCTGTTCCAGTGAAAAGAGGAAGCCTTAACTGCTTGTAATGGTCATGAAACTAGCTGCACTATACTGAGACATACAGGTGCAAATAACCCCCTATTTGAAAGTACATAAGGTAATAAATTGACTGTTGATAAATAAGAATGCAGCTGCACTTCTTTGTGGGGTGAGGGTCGTTTATTTCTCTGTGTGTCCCCTTCTCTATTAATGCAGGGTAATTATCACACTTTGGTTTGGATTGCAAGATCATCACATGCTTTCATTGCAGGCAATGCTTTATTGAAACTATCCTGCATTATGTCTACAAAGGTTGAAAAAAAGAGGAGGGGGGGTTAATGGAATTACTTCCTGCTTAAAGGAACATGCTACAGGGCTTTTTTCTTTTTTTTTTAAAAGTTTTTAGTTTTGTATTCACTAATTTACTGTTTGTTCTAGAGCAGCAGTGAGTGGGAGTTAAACTTTAAGTGCACATTTGGCTCTTTAAAAAGACATTTAGTGTACAATTACTGCTGTTTACCATCTTATAATTGTTGTGTGTTTAGGCTTAGTCAGGCTTAGGAAGATGGGTATCTGTAATCTTTGAGGGCTACAACTCCCTGTCCTAGTTTTTACAAAAGAGAAAGTAATTATAGATATTAAGATAGATACAGAGATAACATAACACCTTGTGCTGTGATGTTTTAGTGATTAGTGCAAAATAAACACGGAGACAAAGAGAGAGGTTATGGTGAAAGATGCTGTATGTGGCTGCAGTTTCAGTCAGTGATATCTGAGTGTGATACTCAAATTGGGTCTGGGAGTCAGGACTGCTTGTCATGGAGTCCCCAGATTTGCTCTTCTGTACTTACACAGGTGCACAGTTTGCAAAAAACTGGGTCTAAGAAAGGGGCTGTATTTGTAGTAACAACTGTACGTTACACCACATCAGAGTAAAACTAACTGCAGTCATGCCTCAACTGGCAGCCCGGTGAACAGGGGTGTCAGCACGTCCAGTGGCAGGGGAAATGTCTTCATCAGCCTTTTTTTGGTTGACGTCTTTGTTAGATAGGAAATAGTAGAAACGTGGATAACTGTATATCCGGGAAGTCCCAGATCTGCAACAGGATCTCGACAGGGCTTAGAGTGTAGTTTATGGGAGCGGCCAAGAGTTGGAAGGTGCAGGTCTTCAAGTTTGAAGTCCATCACAGGAAAAACAATTGAATGTTTCAACCTGCCATGTAGCTTGTTGCTCTCTAAAACTGTTTGTCTTTTCAATAATGCATGGACAAAGCACTGGAGAAATATGGATGAATCCAGGTGTAAAATATGTAGACAATAGTATTTCCATTTTAGAGTTACTGAGATGTGGTCTTTGTGGCTTGGCAAAGGATATTCTGCTGACATATATTGTCTGGATTTTCTTCACAAGGAAATGCATCTGTGAGGAACAGGCTGAGAAGGGTATTCGATGCCTGCAGTGAAAGTATAAATTAAGTTATATGGGTTGATCTTCCTTTGAACTTGAGTGGAAAAAGCAGTTGTGTGAAAACAAAATGTGGCAAATATGTAACTGAAAATGCTGTAGTGCTTGAAAGGCATGTGAGAGAGAGAGTTAAAAAGCATCATTAGCTAAAACAGTATCTTCTTCCTTGAATTCAGTTTTTTGACCCACTGTAATGAGAGGACATAGCTCCACTGTTTTTCTTGAAACAGGAGAATATTATTGGATTTCAGGGCAGTCATCTAAAATTTTTCACTTATAAATAAAATTAATGCTTTCAGCTTTATTTGTCAGAAATGTTTTTTAATTACAGGTGCTCTAGAGAAACAAATCTTTTTGAGGGCTATTTTGTAGCTGAAAGCCTTTGAGAAAATGTTCCTATCATTCAAAAAAGATCTGAAGCTCTGAGTAGGTATTGTGACTGTCATATTAACTTTCAAACTTCGATTGCAAAGGACAACTAATCCTTCCCTCCTTGGCAGAAGTCATATGCTGCTTTTTAACTTTCTTCCCCATGTTTTATTTTTAATGTAATTTTAATGAAAAGGTGGATCTGGCATTATAAAGTGGTTGTTTGTTGCTTCTCTTCTGATGTCAGAGTGATAGGAGTTCCAGCAGTGTTACTTTTTTTTTTGAATAATATTATATATATTCTGCGCTTAAACTTTGATCTTGTGTTTAGTCCTACGAGTTGAAATCCATGACACTTTCTTTGGGCTTTATCTGTAGCCTTTTAAAATCAAGTGATACTTTTTTAACAGGCTGTAATAGTCTCTGGAATGAGACCACAGAGCTTGAATGCTTGGGTGTTACAAAGGTGGAATACGGGGAGGGAGGTGGTGAAGATCAAATCCACCCTCCCATTGAAAGGGTGGAGATAAAGCCTGATACAGTACCCCACCTCTCCTTGATAAGGCTGCTCTGGCTGTGTTAATGCTGCTCCTTCTCGCCGTGTTGAACTTCACCCACTGACATTAAATCCTCTCTCGTAAGTGATTGGTGTACAAGCCTACTCTGTGATTTCCAGGCGTGTCAAGGGATTTAGCTGTACAAGCTTTTTCTTGTATTTGAAATGCAACTTTTTGATAGTAATAGGAAGCATGGATCAAAATGTATGATTCATCCTTCTTTGTACCCATAAAATCCTATAACAATAGCCAAGCTAATTAATATAGTTAATTAATTTGTTCATAATAACTAGTAGAAAAAAACCGACCACCCACAAACCAGAAATCCTACTTTAAAAAAAAACCCAGTGCCTTTTTTATGTGAATCCAGTTGGGCTTTTTTAAGACCGAACATTTATATGGGAAAATACATTCTTCCATAAAGTATAAAATTTCAGCAATTTTATGTCAGTACTGGTGGAAAATTTTTTAATTTAGAAAAGGATCGTTTTTGCCAGTGGAGGAGGAAAATAGTTTTGTTTTAAGAAATAAATCTGAGCCTCTCTTAATAAACACTAGCTTTACTGTGGTTTTTATCTGTATGTGCTTTCATAAAAGGTTCTTTTTAGTGCAATGCACATTTGGTTAAATCCTGCAATACCTTAATGCCTTTCATGCTAGTGCATCCCAAGGCACTTTACAATCTGTAAAGTTAACATTAGAAATGCAGCACATAAAATTCCCTAAGACAATCCTTTTTAAAATGCTGAATAAAACATCTTAACTGTTAAGTTTGGATTAAATGGCCCAGCAGTTGGTGCATTTTTTCTTTCTGTGGAAAATATGTTTGAAACAAATGACTGAAATGAATAAAGGCTCTGTAAATAATATGACTTCAAATGATATTCATGAAGGCCAAAATCTGCCATTCTGCAGGAGGAAGTCTAGACATGTACAAAGTTCAGCTCTGTTAATTAAGAGGGAGCAATACTCTGCAGTGAGTCAGAGCAATTTTATAATCCAAATGCTGCTAAAAGGGACTCTTGTCAACCTCAAAATCTTATTTGTTTTGTAATCACTGGGTAGGGAGACTTGCTGGCTGAGGAGATACATGTCTCTCTTAGGCTTGAATGCAGTCCAGCCTGGTAGTGACCAGAAGCTGTTGCCATCTGATAACTGTTTGTTAGGCTATGCAAAATAATTGTAGTCTCCAAAGAGTCCCCAATGTCATCGTCAAGAAAAACCCACCCCCACGCTTGGCACTAATTATTGCCCTCGCTGGCAGCCCCGGCGAGGAGGCCAAGGCTCGACTGTTGTTTCCCCTTTCAGTGCTTGCAGTGGTCCTGCTGAGAGTGTGTGTGTCTGGTTTGTGGTTAAACGGTGTTCGCTCTGTTTTCTGCAGGGCTGCCAGCCCCGTATCTTTTATAAGTACTGATTTTTATCATTATGAAAACAAGATCCTTCATCGTCTTCTCACTCCACCTTTAGGTCTGCTGCAACCTGATTTTTTATATTGATTCTTTTTTTAAAAAAAACCCCATGAAACCCAACAAACCAGCAGAACAAAACAAAAGCTGTGGCAGGTATGAATTTGTTGTGCAGGATAAGATGAGGCCAGAAAGAATTGGTGCTTTTAAAACTGTATTTTTTCCAAACTAAAAGAAATGTACACTGAAAAATAAAAAACAAGAATAACAGCCAGCTGATAGCAGTGGAATACATAAGAGAAAGAAAAAAAAAACAGGATTATGCAGCCTCAGAAAGAGCCAACAGATGTTCAGGGCGGGTTAGAAAAACAACATGATCAACGGTACGAAAGCTGCGACAGATCTAAACAAAACCCCAAAATAGATGCAATTCTAGAATAAGCCTGAAAAAGAGAAATCATTATAGGCTTTCCTCAGCACAGGCGCTGGTCTCTGATAAAACAAGATTGAAACTTCTCAAAAAGGAAATTTATACTGACGTAGGTTTGCAACTTCATTGCTAGAGACTTTTTGCGCACCTCTGCCAGCGGGTAAATTGGAAACAGGCTAAAAATGAGCAGTCTGTTCCTGAGGCAGCAGAGGTGCCTGAAATAAGAGCTAATTGCTGGCCCTGTAACAGAATGGTGTGTTTTTTAGGAATGGAGAACATAATTGCTGGATCACTTAAAATAATTTTTTTTTTCATTTTACCGGACAACTTGAGGTGGAAGCAAGTCCGCACAGACCGTGTGTACAGTGGCCTCTTGCCCTTGGTGCAGAAAGGTGTGTTCCTAAAGTGAAGGAGATGTGAAACGTGGGTGCAGCCAGGTCTGTGTGATGAAGAATGAGGATGAGGAGGCCTTGCTGGGGCAGGAGTCCACTGGGGAGCCAAACGTGGGTGGAGATGGAGCAGCTCTTTTTCAGGAAACCTGCATTTTTGGGGGCTTGTCTGCTGCCTACCGCAAAGTGAGCCCACAGTTGCTGGAGCCAGCCCAGGCTTCCTGCCTGTGACTGTAAAGTGCTATTTTGAAAAGGCAAGCGTGTATGGATCTGGTTAAGTTCTCTAAATTTTAATAAGATGGAATATTGCTCTGTCTTTATCATAACGTTGGAGGAGCACCAGGACAAAGTACCTTGACCGCATGTTGCGGGAAGGGCATGATTTGGGTGCCTGCTTGTGGACAGACCCCGTGGCACGGGCACCGTGTCAGGTGAGGCTGCCCAGGCTCACACCAGCCTTCCCTGGGCACCAGGAAACCCTATTGAAATGCTAATTGTTGAATCTACATTAATTTGTATAAATCATGCAAATCAGCAGTTGCACACCGCTGTGGTTTAGGTGGTTCTCGTGCTGTACTTACAACTTCACGTTGGGCTGACACAGGTTTTATTCACTACAATAAACGGTTTTGCTGCAGAGTGTTTGGAAAGCAGCTGCTGTTGGTAGTTGGGTGTAGGGGCCCTGGTTTGCAGACCACTGCCCCTGGCTGCACTCCTTGTCTGCTGTCTGGTGATGTCCAGGTTCTTCCTGTGGTGGCATGAAGAGAGGAGCTGAACTCAGGGCATATGTTTCCAGAAGGAATCCAGCTCTAGCTTTTCAGACGAAAAGGTTAAAGACTTTGACACGAGATAATTACAAAAGGAAAATGAATCTTTTCTTGGATCAAAAATTATTGTGTAAAAGAGTATGTAAATTATGGCGTGCAAGTTAAGTAATGGCTTTTATACTGAAATCTAGAATTACTGTGATGAAGGAGATGGTGTCAAACTGTGGTAATTTATTTCATTTTGGTTTCTCAGATCTGCAATGAATTTAGGAAATTCAAATTTATAGCAAATGGGTCTTTGTAAGAATTTCTCTGCAAGAATGAGGATACTTTATGGTACTTCCATAGAGGTCATATTCATACCATTATTCTAGCTAGTACTTCCAGTTAGAAAGTTCCCATGTATGATTTGTTCCACTGGCTTCTGGAAGTAGATTTTTCAAACTTTAAATGTTACTACCTCATTTAACTTATATCACTGCTCTTCAGTGTTTGATCAGGGATATGGTGATGAGCATAATGCAGTATTTTGCTAATGAACCATAAAACCTTCCAAGCACTGTTTACTTTTTTTTTTTTTTTGTGGAAGGTTTGGGATTTGGTAAATTTCTTTCCAAGCCATGCATAAGTGTAGTTTTTGTTACTGCGCTGGATTGCTAAGAGCTCAGTTTGCAGTTTCTCTGGACAAAAGTTAAAGTTCTCAAAAATGTATTTTTGGGATATTAAGTCAGATTAAATACGAAGGCTCGATTTTATTCCCAGTGGAGGATGGTTTTAAAGTGGTCGTAAGGATAATTCACCTGCGAGTCGCAACACTTCATACGGAAGAGGGCTGTTGATGCTTCAGAGCGCATAGTCTGCCCTGTGCTAAATCAAAACCTAGGGTGCAGAGTCTTTCTCTGTTTGTTTAAAGAAAGCAATGAGCAGGCTATATATCTGCTGTATCTAAACCGTGCTCTTTTGTAAACAGAATGGCTATTTTAGAACCCTGAGCAGGATGTTTCTGGTGGAGGGATAATGCAGATGGATCCTCGCGTGCACACAGGCGCACTCCGTGTTTATCACTCGGGGAAGGGGCTGTGCTATCGTTCATTTAACTGGCAATTCTTTTGTGGTGTCAGTATCATTTCCTAGCAAAACTGGCTAAAGGAATTGTTTCAAACACAATAGATGTTTTGAACTGGCCTAATTACTTTACTCAACAGCCAATAACTTTGGGAATTGTTTTCTGTGTGAATTCCAGATACAAATTGGGATATCTTTCCATTTGTTTAAAAAAGATTAAGCCAATAGGAGAAAAAAGGATCTTTACCCGTTTTCACTGAGCAGTGAAGTTTGAATATACAGCTTGCAATTGAAACTATTTTTTTTCCAAAGCCTTTGAGGGCTGTTTCTCAGTCTAGTGTAAACAATTTGTTGTTAAAGTCCTAGAATATTTGCATTTTAATTAAAGACAATTTTAATTAAATATAAAACTTTAATCAGAAAAGCAGAGTTTAGGCAGATAGTGTACTTGCACGCTAAGCAAGCTTACTCTGAGGGGACCTTTACTTTGTGTAAAACTGGTTTCTGCGGTAGTTTAAGCAGGAAAGTTGTAAATGCATCTTCCTTGCCTAACTTACCTACAAATTGTAATCTCCCTCCTGCATCTTTTAACTGCAGTAAATATTCTTCCTACAGGCAATTAAATGAAAGAGGGGGTGATGCAGAAATCTTAAAGGGGCAGTGAGCAGGAAAAAGTTCACTTGGAACTCCTAAGAATGGCTATAAAAGTAAATGTTAAAATGAAGGAATATTTTGAATGCTCTCTATCAATTATGTATTCAAAAATTTTATTTTTTCTTTTTAAAGCATAGGCAATTCTGTGTCCATTTAATGTTAGAAAATAAGTGTGATATCTGGATTGCCTGGGCCTGGTAATGCTATAATGCTGATGCTAGAACAGCATCTGGAGTTAATACCCATCGGTTTTGCCCTGTTCTCTATGCCCAGTCATAGAACTAATTAAGGCCCTATCATGTATTACAGAAAGTTGCAGCCTGCCATGATGTCGTGAAGTAAATTCTGAGGCCTAACTGGCAAATGTGTTTTTGAAGTTTTCCTCCTTTATTCTGATGGGAATTTGCTTAGGCCAAGGCGGCACACCTGAACAACGGGAGTAAACCCTTCCTCAGTTAGCTGTGAACTAATCTTCTGAGAAATACAGTGGTGGCTGACTCTGAGAGGTTTTGGGTTGTGATTGTTTTATGAGTTGGTTTTTATATGTAAGATTTAAGTATCCTAAGGTAGACAGGAAGTAGGTGATCTTCTGTACCCCTTCTATCTGTCTGTTGGAATTCACTTAATTCCTTGTAACATAACAACTAAGAACTGAAATGATAAACAGAGGATATTTCATGTTTACCCGTAGCTACATATTTGGAAAGCAGTACTTCTCATTAAAGTCTCATCATTGACAAACTGCTCGTAAAAAAAAAAATTAGAATGCAGGTGTCACTCAAGATCTGTTTAGGACTGAGACTTCTGTTGTGATTTAGTATAATATTGGCATCGTGTTTTAATTCGAAATGGATATATAGCGTGCATACAGAAATATTTTCTCTTAGGCCTACTGGTACTTGTGGTAATGGCAAAGCAGTTAATATATTACCTTTGCTAACAGGAAAAGTGTTGCATATAAATATTTTTAGTCAATAATGTATTTTTAAAAAGGTTTCTCAGTGGGATCAGATTTATGTTGTCAGAAAAATTTATTCCGCTGACAAGTGCGGATGCCCGGCACGTTGTGTGTGCTGAGATTTACAAAGCAGTTTCTTCCTGGACGTCAGCTGGATGTGGTTATGGCAGGGTTATGTAGAGAAGTGGGGAATCAGTCCAGGAATCCTTTTGTGCAAAATCCTGCCTTAGATTGGTATGATCCAATAAAGCTCTGCCTCTACATGTCCGTAGCAGTTTCTGGTAGCGTTAGATACTGGGGTCAAGATGGGGCAGAGCGCTGGAGTCAGGATCTGTGGTGTGGATCTGAGAACAGAATCTTGCCTGAAGCATTTGAGATTTTCCTTATACATAAACGGGCCGTTTTCCTCCCCCTGTTTCTTGCATGTTGCTGCCAGCTGCAGTTCAGCAAGGTAGAAGTTGGAGCTTGCTCCTTTGGTTCCACAGATAAAAAGTAGAGAATAACAGTACTTGTGCATTAGATTTTGCCAAATGTGCATGTTTCAACCGCTGTTGTTAAAGAGCCTGCTTATTATTTGTTGTACAAAATATGTTTATAATGGGAAAAATATGCTTGAACAGAGATTTCATGTTGCACATAATGCATACAACATTTCGTGTTGGGTATAATGAGTAAAAAAAAAGCACAGCGCTACTTAAATCCAGTTTTAAACTAATGATCGTAAAATAATTTAAATTCAGCTACTTTGAAAATTAAAAGCCTTTAACATATTTTTAAAAAATCGTAATTCCCATTTCTTTTTACAGTGCTAAGATCAGTTTGTGAACTTGTTGCATCAGGCTTGATATCTTTTGATGGAGCTATATTCAGTTACAGTGAATTTTTTCCTAAAATTTTAATTGGTTGAATGGAATCTCTTCTCCCAAGATAGAGGTAGCTGAAGCCAAGGAGGTCTTTAGCTGCTTAATTAGCCTGGTTTGTGAAATGATTTGGTAGAGGGGATGTCATGAAAAATGTGATACATCTGTGGTGATTTTGAGGTAACCCATCAGTTTTATCAAATAAAGAGCCTGGGGGGTTCTTCTGATGTATAGGTGTAAAGTAAGCAGAATTCTTTTCCCCTTCATTTTATGTCCATTTTGAGTAATTCTAGTTATCTAATCAGCATAAAATGTGCACTGCAGTTAAATAGCACTGCATGATTATACCTGATGATACACTTCTTTTTTAAAGGAAAAAGAATCTAATAACAGGATTCCGTATTGATTGTGCTGCTAATTCTGCCTCGTAGCCCAGACTGGCAGAAGGCAGGTAGCTGAATTGTATTTAACGGTTTTATTGTGATGTGACTAAGATGGATGTGACATGGTCCTCTATTACTCGTTTGAGAGTGTGGACACTAATGAAGCCATTAGCTGAGCTAAGGCAAGTGAAGAAAATAGGGAAATTACCATTATTCTGAAGCCATTAAGTTGTAATCTGCCACTTTCTCTCCTTACTCAAAAAGGCATCTTCTTTTTAAGGCCTCCCTGACTGTCCTTTAAAGATTCATTAATTCATTAACTTTCCAAAGGAGATGGAGGAAACACAATTGAAATTTTAATCAGCTCAGTGTGTCATATTATTAACATTTTGAGTGTATCTGTATTCACTGTTGCGCCACATCCAGGTTAAGGTTAAATAAACTACATTACAGCAAATAATGTTCTGTTTCATACTGTAAAACATAAAATGTTGAAGGCAGAAATTGGTTTCATGGTTAAATTAAATTACAATACAGAGCTCATATTATAAATATTGTCATTCAAATGTATGTTCTTTGGAGGAAATGCAATACTATCTCCATGTTATTGACATTAATATTTTCAAAATATTCACAATTAGTCTAGTCTGTGCGAAAGGTTATATAAAGCACTAAAAATTTTTGGTTTATAAATGTCTGCTTTTACTATGTTCGCCCTTATGATCAATGCTTTTATTTTATCTTTTATAAAGTGAGTGACTTATTTTAATGTCTCTCTCCAAATGGGTCATTTAGACATTAAATACAATTACAACTGCAAATTTTTCTGTTCGTTATTACTTTCATTTAGATGCTGCGTAGTGCTATTTTTATCTATCCCTCCTTTTCTTATTAAAAAAAATTCCCTCTTGCCTCAGTTGTACTGGAGCATCCTGGAGTGTAGCGAGCAGCTTCTGGCCTGTGCTGTTGGACCTGATTGAGAGACAGCTCAAAATCCATGAGTGCTCTTTCTTAAAAATTAAAATGCCCCAAATGCACAAAGGGAACGAGTGCCAGTCTGAGTATAGGATCACTCTGTTTGATTCCAGATAAGACAGAGTGATTCCAGAGAAGATAACAAGAACTTTTTTTTGGGGGCGGGGGGGAAGCCTGTTTTGTTTTGGGCTTTGTAGTAGTGGTTTTATTAATGCCTCAATTTAAAGAAGCCTGAGGTACAGAGACTTTTTGGGAGATGCGTGTTTTAAGGGCTTGCTTGAAAGCCTTTGTTGCAGGGCTAGGGCCCACACGTGCACAAGGGTAGGGTGGAAAAAGTGTGGGAGCTATAAACAGGGTGCAGGTTGGAGGTAAGATGAGGCATGAAGACAGAGGGAAGGTACGGGAGGCCTGAATGTGCTGTTACTTCTGTGAACTTGAAAGTTCCTTTCCGGGTTCAGCAAATTTCTTCCTCTTGTTCCTCTGAGTTTATGCTTGGAAACACTTTCCATTTGGCTTTGGATTGTTTTGCCCTTGTGCTGTTTCACACAACTTCTAAACAGTGATATAACAAAGCCTGCAAGCTTGATGTTAGTATTTATGCTAGGCAGGCAAGCCTGGTATAAATCTGAGGTGTTTTTCTTTTCTTTTTTTTTTTTTTTTCTTAGCTGTGATAGTGTCAGTTTGATATATCACCTTTCATGTTGTGTTTGTACTTGAGGTCAGGAAACTTCTGAGTTGTGCGTATCATCAGCATTGTAAATACAAAGTAGCCTTTGGCACCTTAGTGTGGTGCCTTGCAGTGGATTTGTCAAAACAAAACAAAATCCCTCTTTTGTTTTCCCCTGGAGTCAATTACACTGAGGATGAAGCAGTTAGTGACACCAAGGATAGCAGCTGAAGCATTGCAGGCTAACCTGCTTATCAGAAGTGCTGGCATTGGTATTTTCTAGTATCACTGGCCAGCTTTACTGGTCCGTTGAGAACCTCTGCTTTCAGCAGGACTTGCAAAACTCACTAAAACTTCTTTGCAGATTTTTGAGCTTCCAGAAAGTACCCACCTAAATAAACTGATTCTGCTGTGTCAGTGCTGGCAGTCCCTGGGGGCGAGACCTCTCCCCTTCTGCCTCTAAGAAACCCTTTGATCAGGGACATAGATCAGTGGTTGTGCCCTCCAGCCCTGTCCTGCATGCCCTGCTCCAGGGGCATGGGGAGGCATGTGCCAGTCCCATGCCCCACAGCTCTGGGGACGTGCCGCACATTTATTTGGGATACACTGTCCATAAACAGGCCCTGAGTGTGTGCTAAGGGAGGGTTCTTGGGCCTTAAGAGATCTCGTCTATAGCTCTGTGAATGTGTGCACACACCTTTGTAGTTGCTGGTATCATTTGTGGGTATCCATATATGCATTATGTATACATATAGATGGTGTAGGGCATGTATATTATCATATCATGTGTGTACGGTATATCTGTATGTTCTTAAGATGCTTCTTTGCAGCATCTCACAGGATGATGGAGTTGCAGCTGGTTTCTCCACACAACTGGAAAATGGGCTGGTGATCTGTGGTTTTCCAAGCTTCTGTACAGCCATGGCATAGTAATTTAGCAGCAGTTGGTTTTCTGTGTCTTGGATTTCAAAATGCCCTCTCCTATGCTTAAGTATATTTAAGTCTGTAACATGAAATAATGTAAGTAGACCTATTTCTGAACAAAGCTTTTGCTATTGTGCAGGAAAAGTTTGTTTTCGCTCCCTTCTGAGATAGGTCAGCTCATTAATTTTGTTGCAGCTGCAGTAGCATAGGAAATGGGGCTCAGGTGTTCCCATATTGCTGTTGCATGTCAGATACAGGCTGGCTTTTGTGAGTAGGATTAGATTTTAGTTGTGGTCTGGAAAAAAAAAAAAATCAAAATCCAATGGAGAAAAATGAGCTGCATGCCTCCAAAGCAGGAGAATGTAAATCATGTATTGTTGTTTTGAAGATAAGTAGATGTTTATTAAACGTCAGTAGGTGAAAAAACTACTGTTGGCTTGGGATGGGGCTTCCAGATCTGCCTGCTGACAAGTACGGTTTGGGACCCAGTCACATCTGCTGTGATGTGCTTTGCTTTTCTTCCCATCTCCTTTTGCTGGCTGGAGATTTGCATAATACATTTGAGTACAGTAAAAGGTCCGGACATCCTGGCCAACAAAGAAAACATGCTCCATAGTTAATACTGCCTCCAATTTCTCCTAACTGGTCTGTGATAATTCCAGTCACAAATAACCCTGGGAAGCTTTGAGATAGACTTTGTCATATGGTTATGAGTTCTTTTGTAAATAAAGCAAATCCTCAGGAGTGAGTGTGAGAAATGGTTGATCCTGAAAAATGAGGAATAGGAGTGTGTTTTGAAGCTGGGTGAAAAACCCCACATGTTGTGATTTATTTATTTACGTCCATTACTCTGCACTTCTCCAAGTACTGAAACTCGACCAGAACACAAGAACTTATTGCAGATCCGCAAAGTCCTTTACAGTGGGGACTGTTCTTAGTTATTGCTATCAGCAGCAATAAATGTAATAAACATAAACCTGTCACGACGGCCTCTTACATTCCTCAATCTGTGACTTCTCCAGCAGCCAGAAAATGGATGAACTTTGCAGTGGGCCCAAAAAGGGGTTATCAGCAAACTCTGAGTCTGCAGACTTGAGGAAAAGATCAGGTTTCAGTGTCCATGTTCTTTGTGGAAATACTGTCATCAGGATCTTTGACGTTTTTGGGGGACCGTGGTCATAATTGTTGCTGTCTTCCATATGAGGAATAGGACTGACAAAATCCAAACAAACAGAAGTGTTTAGGAGCTAAACCCAGTGTCTAAAAGCCTATATCAAAATTAGCCAGCCACCCATGCAGACTTTGGAGCATCAGTGGCACTTTGGAAATAGGTAGTCCCGGGAGAGAAACACCAGTACCTATTTTGAGCTGGAACCACAAAGCATGGCTGCATCTGAAAAAAATCTGTGACAGCTTTCCTGAGTCTTTCCTGAAATCCTTAGGAAAGCTCAAACCCTGTATCTTCAAATGGTGTTTTCCTGTTGACCCTCACCATTCCTGACCGTGCTTCAACATCCCTTGATAAAAGGGAGGTTCTGGGGTTCGGTTTTCTTCTCTCTTCCCTTAAGCACATCCAAGCAGGGATCTCAGTGCTGTGCCATGAGTCCCCTGAGTATATTGAAGTTACGAGCTGCACTCTTTGTGGACTTGGTTTGAGATGGAAATGTGTGTGAATAAACAATGTGTACGATTCAATTCTCCCTCTCGTGGTCAGATGGGGCCCTTCTCACAGCCTTCAAGCACAGACATATTAGACGTGTCTGTTTGATGTAACTTGCATCTTTTGGAAGCCTCCCATGGTCGTAGTACAACCAGGATTTAGTGGGGAAGTTACTGATAGTTCTTGAAATACATATATTGACTTTTTGCCACACCGTGAGTGGACAGATTGGAGATGTGAACTGAGCTGCGACATTCCATGGAATTGTATTAACCTCTCCTGTACACACCTCCCTTAAGCGTTTCTAATTTGTCTCTGTTTAGGTGTTAAAGTGCTTCTGAAACATAGCTCTGTTTATCATCCTCCTGGCACTCCCGTTGACTCCAGTGGGTGATACAGTGTGAGCTCTGTTGCTTTTCAAGGATGCTGCAGTGTCGATGACTTTGACAGGAGCACTCCTCTAAAAAAAGGAGAGGAGGATTTGCCTCTGTCATAAATCCCACTGTTTGGTAAGAAAAGTCCTGAGGATTTTATTCAATGATATTTAAGTCTCCCCAGAAGGAACAAAAGCCTACTTA
The DNA here is from genome assembly GCA_013398855.1 of Mohoua ochrocephala. Taxonomy (NCBI): domain Eukaryota; kingdom Metazoa; phylum Chordata; class Aves; order Passeriformes; family Acanthizidae; genus Mohoua; species Mohoua ochrocephala. The sequence continues at coordinate 205,998 of VZTA01009260.1, read as the reverse complement.
AAAAAAAAAAAAAAAATGCACAAATGTACAGGATTAAGCATTCCAAAATCAATTCTTAATTATTGTTTAATTGATTTCAGATATAAAAAAGAAACAGCAAAGAAGAAAAATTTTAAATATGTTCTTTACACAGGGCTTAACAGCCATTTTCTGTCAAAGTAGATGTTAGAACAATACCAAAATTCTGTCATGAACAAAGCCCCTGTACACCAACATGCCTTTTGTTTGGTTTTATCGCTGAGGAGCAGAAGTTTTACTTTATTAGTTTTTCTGATTTATGTCACAAATATTTTCTGTCTCATGCATCATTTTTAAGTGCTGTTTACACTTATTTTCATCCACTAGCATGCGAAAATAATTGCCACTCTTTAGAACTCCTGTTAAATTCTGAAGCAATAAGTTTAATTGCTTATTATGTATTTCTAAGTAGTTGGTTTCCTCTAAGAATTGGCTAAAGATTTTCCTTGCACAGATCTTGACTCAGAGATTGTCCTTTAGGTAGAAAATATTGATTAGCTTTTGTTTGGCCCCTGTGGGGAGAGCACCTTATCTCTAAGACTGGGTTTTGTTACTATGAGAATTGACAGAATTCAGATTTAACCAGGTGAAGTCTGTCACGGTCAGTAAAATGTTAAAGAATCACTGTAATAAAATACGATATTAATCTTGTGAATTTGCGTTTTTTTAATCAAAAAAGAGTTTTTTGGGGAGTTCAAGCTTATTGAAGTAATTCATGCTAATTGTCTCATCTGCTTAGTATGTCATTTGTCTTCTATGAATATCAATGTCTACATTCATTTAATCTAAAATAATTAATACCCAAACAATTAATAATGAGAGATAGAATCTCAATTGAAAAGAACTTTAAAAGACTTTAAAAAAAATTAATAATTTTTAAGACCAAATGTAAATATTGCATTACATTTCAAATTATATTATCAGAAAAATTATATGAACAACTAATACAAGATTACATGCATCTTTTTGCTATGCGTGTGAATATTATTATTGTGTGCTGTGGCTGGTCAGGGATCAGGTTTCTGAACCATAGTTCAGGCCTTGTGCAAGCTTAGTAAAAGGGTCCTGTCCGCAGCTGAGCAGCCCAGGCTATTTCAGTGGAGTGCGTGGCTGCCTCGCTGATGTCAGCAGGGAGATAGGTGCCTTTGAAGAGTGATTCAGCAGCTCTCAGTGCTGACTAATCACTAGATTTAGCCACTAGCAAATGCAGGATACATGATGATGTCTGAGCTCCTGCCTTTTAGGGCTGGCATACGGCTCTGACTCAGGGTTGTATCTGCCCACTAATGATCTGGTGCCTACAGCCCTCTTCTGATGTGAGACATCTGAGCCCATCTTGTCTCCTTGAAGGCAGCAAAACCCTCACAAAACGTTGCTGCCATAATAGTACTTTGTGGCTTTATTGTAATAACCTGGTGGCAGAGAAAGCATGACTTTGGGACTCTCAGCACCCTGAGAGGACAGAGGCTGCTGCTCTCACCAGCAAGAGGGTATCCTGGAGGAACCGGCCTCTATGCACCTGCCTGAAGATGAGCTACAACGCAACCGAAAATGCAGCAATCACAGCACCAGAAGTAAGTCTGATCCTGTAGCTTTGTGGCCTGGGATTCACCTGGGGAGGGTGGTTGGGTCTTTGGTCAGAAGTGTTTGTGTCTTCTACCTGGTAGGAATGGGACAAAATAACCAGGATCCCTACTTCTCATCTTGGCTGACAGATACGATCTGCTCTTGTGCCGTGGGAGTGAACACATTGCCTTTGGGGGGCAACAGGACCTGGGTGACCGTGGCCTCCACACCGTGGTGGGGTGCTTTGTGTCCCAAGCACTCATTGCTTCCCATTGTCATTGGCTGCTTTTGGTTTTAGCAGATCTTTCGTGCTGCTGAGGAAAGAATGTTAAAAATGTGAAGTGGATTAAGTAGATGTGGAGGCATTAGCTGAGGACCTGTCCCTGGCTCTCAAAACCTGCTGTGCTCACCTGTCCTATCAGGCGCGCTTGTGACCTGGTGATGGGAGGGTTAACCAGGTGTGGCTAGTGATGGAATATCACCTGGCACACAATTTAACCACCTTGTCTCTTGCTGCTGAGGTCTTTCTTCAGTCAACAGGGGACAGTACACCCTTGGTCACGTCTTTCTCAATGTTTTAGGACGTTGGCCTAGGATGTTCTTTCTCAGCAGCTTTCCGGCGGTCTATGCTTCTGAGGATCACCTCACCAAGCAAATTGGTGGACTCTGTGTGGATGTTAAATTTAATTTTCCTAACTACAGGTGTGCTTATGGGCTGTAACAGAGCTGGCAGAGTTTGGCCTTACGAGTTCGGTAGCAGTAGCCTGGTGCGCTGCTGCTGCCTGGCACAGAGGACGTGGTCATGTTGGTAGTTGTTACAGTGGTACGTTTTATAGGTGGTTGTCTGAGCCAGAGGTAGTTTGGATTTCCAAAGGTGAGAGTTGGAAAGCTTGAAAAGACAAAGGGAATAATGAACCTTGGATATTCATGTAAGCATCTGTAAAATATCACAGCCTGGACACTGTCAATTGTAGGTGTGTTTGTTCATTGACTTTACATCTGACACATACATGACAAATGCTGTCCTGCCTTCCGGTGTTACCCCAGTCACGCATTTGTTCTGTCTGCCTGGTGCTGCTACTGGCTTTAGGATGTCATGTTGTGAATCAGATCAGCTGAATGGTCCTGCTCATTCTCTTTTGTGGGGGTGGGAATGGAAGGGAGGGAAATTGCTTTGCAGCCAGATTAATTTCCTGGTCTATCTGCCTGTGCAGTTGCATGAATGCCACTGCCAACACAAGGAGGGGAACAAAATTGTTGCTAGATTAAAATGTTTCTGGACTGCCATCTTTAGATATGAAAGAATAAGTATGATTACTTTGTTAATATTACTTTGCTCTAGGTTTTGACACGCTATGGGTTAGGACCATATGCCTGTAATCATTCATTCTTGAAATGTAGAATAGTTATCAGGCATGTTTTGTGGCTTCTCTCAGTATGTATGTATGTGGATGTGTACTGTAGTCCTCTTTGTTTACTGGATGAAATACATTTATTGGTGGAAAAATATAAATTGACTTTGCAGCACATCAACCTTTAGTGTGAATGATTGCTTAAAAATGTTTGTGTCTTTTAAACACATGTGCTTCTGAAGATGTTTTGTCTTAATTCTCACTGTTGCAACTCTGCAAAGGGTGAAGGTGCATAACAACTCTGTGGTCAGCGCTGGCCCAGTGGCCACGGCTTCTCATCTGGTCATTGACTTTTACTCTGTATTTTCTCAAAAATACATTTAAAATAAATTTACCTGGCTCTACACTGAAGAGTCTAAGAGTTCTCCAAAAGTGATCTACATGAATTTGTCATACCAATTCCATGTTAAAGTCACAACTATAGAAATCCTGCTGTAGAATTCTGATTGGTCTTTAATCAGTGACCTGCATATGAAAAGTAAAGAATAAGTATTTCTGGTATATATATTTTAATTTGGTAAACATATTCATAGTAGCTTGCTCACTGAAGCAGACAATTGCTTCAAATATAGCTTTTGTTGAAGTAAAGTGAGTATACTCTGGATAAATTTATATCCATTATAAATTACTAGCTTCAGACAGATATTGTGAAATACTTAAATTCCTTCTGTTCCCATATTTTCTTAGTTTATTAAGACATTATGACTTCAGTGGATGTGGGAGGCATTAGGAGAGAAATCTGAAATGCATGTGAATAAACAGGTTTCCAGACAGGATGCATTTTTTTTCTTTCCGTGTAATGCGTATTTCAAAGTATTAATTCACAAAGTACTTAATAACTTTGTGAATGCAGTTAGTGTTTTATATGCAAGATTCCACTTCTTTCCTTTTTTAAAGCCTTTTACACAAAATTCACTCAGTTTACATGCGTCTCTTCATAAATACCAATAATGCTTTAATTTATGGGTGTTTGCTGTTGGGCTTTGTTTAAATGAGTTCCATCTAAAAGGAATCAGAGCCTTGTATTCTTGCAGAAATGAATAAACCACATGAGGTGAATTTTCATACAACCCATTTCAAACCTGGAGTTTTCAGGGTGTAATTTAGATATTGCATTGGTGGTTTATGACCATATAAAATGGAGGTGTGTAGGTAGGAGGTTAGATAGATGTACTTGTAAATGGCTAGAAGCAAGGAGGCTGAGTATGGTCTCCAGCAGTGCATTTTTCAGCTCACAGTTTCACATCTCTATCCTAAGGCATTAGATGTTACTAATTCTCCAAGAGCCAAAGATTTGTTTTACTGAAGAAGATTCCGATTTGATTAAGATATTGCTTCAAGACCTAATGTTACTTTAGCAAATCATACCACGACTGGAAATGTACATGATTGGAAATAAACTGCATGTTATCTGAGAAACAGAGCAAGAGCCTCACGATTTGGAATGATCCTGCAGAAGCAGTGTTTAGTGTAATGACAGTACACTTAGATTAATTATAGCGCTGCTTGCAGGCGCCACTATACACTTGGTGTTGTGTCAGCACTTTTGCTGTTAACCCTGTGTTGCAAAAATTTGTAATTTGGCTCTAAAAAATGAAGAAGTCCTCTGGCTTGAATTCAGGCCTTTTGCTGCATGGCACTGAATAAACTTCTGGTTAGGGCCTGAATTTTATTTTTGTATCCTTAGCTCTCCAAAGCGTATAGCCGTAGAAATAATCATATCTATTTAACATCGTGCATGTTTTCTGCTCTGCCCACTTCTGATGGAGAACTTAATTTTAGTAAGTGCCTAGATTGTGTTGTGATCACTTCAGATGGTCTGAAATAAAGCGCTGAGATATTTAACCTTGAAAGCTGGAAGGTGCAAGTGTTAAGCCACCATTCCACTACTCAGTAGATGAGTTAAATTTGGCTTAATGTGTGTTTATATGATTAGCTGCAATGGCTCTGAAGGATTGTTAAGGTCTGAAATAAGCCTTGAGCATGGCTTAAAAGGCTGTTTACACGCAAAAAAATTTAGAAATACTCTACAGAAGCTATTATAATTAGTTATGTAAACACTGCAGAGTGGTTTTTAAAATAAACACTGCAATATACTATAGGCAAAGAAGTGACAGTGAAATTAAGTAACTTTTTGACTAAGTCATCAGAATGCTCTTTATCCTCATTTTACTGTTGAGAAGACAGTAATAAATGCTGAGCAAATAAACTTGCTTGTACCTAGAACATGTTGTCCTGCAAATACAGCAATCTTGACACATTTTTTCTAGCAGTTCTTAGCCTCTTATCCTCTCTTTTTTTCTAATTTCCACTCCTAGATTGTATTTTACTTTTTTCTGAGTAGTGCTGGCAAGTGGCTCTTATCAAGAACAAATGATGCTGTAAATCAGGACCAAAATCAATGCTGCTGTGGGGTTGTAATAGCGAGATGCGGTTGTGTGGGCCCGAGTGTTTTACCTGCCTCTGAAGCCAAGAGTGAGGGCCCTGGGTAGTGTTCCAACCCTTGGCTCCTAATTTACTGGCAAGTATATATATACAGCTGTTCTGTCTCAGTCTTAGAGTGGAGATATCAATATTAAACTCCTGTTTTAATACGCCTTTTCTCATAATGCAAACAGTAAAAAGCAAGTGGACATTCATATTCAAGTAGAATTGCATAGGAATACAGAAAGCACTTAATCCCTCCACCCTTAATACTACTAGAGTAGGATTTAGGACTGGCAGGGCTGCCTGAGATGCCTGGCAGCATATATTGGCTCCCTTCTCCTTTGGAGCACCGTTCTCTGTAGATGCACAGGACGGCGGGTGTTCCAATAGCAGGATGGGTCCTTTCAGTTGGAGGAAGGTTTATTTGCCCAAAGCAACAGGGTCCTTAACATCATGGCTGGCCATTTTCGGCTGTAGTTACTGCTCTTCTCCGTGATAGGTGGTAGTATAAACAAGGAGTGATTTGTGCCGCTGGAATAAGGCCATGTGTGTTATGCCAAATATAAAATGAGAGGGCTGATACGAGTGCCTCTTGGACATGTCTTTCATTACCCTTTACACTTCCCTTTCCTAATAGAATTTGGAGGAACCAAACACATGCTGTATGCAGGGTTTTATTAGAGTGCTTTGCCTCGGGCCCTTAACTCCTTTAGCTGGTCATTACCTGACCAGTAAAGACCTCTAAACGGGTCATTAATGCTTAAGTAATAAACTGTTTCACAAGACTGTCTAGTACAGAACCTCTTTTATCATTTTTACAGTTACTGTTTTATAGATAAATCAATGACCAACAACTGGATATTCTTGTTTTGCTACATAATCTTGTAATAGCAGCCACAGCAAACAGGCAGAGGGTTCTGTCACGAGAGCTGGAGGTGGCTACGCGCAGGTGCGACCTGGAGTTGGATGTAGGGTAAACCAGGAGTAAGGTAAAGAAGGAAGGCATGTTCTGCTGTTCCCAAAACAGAGTATATCACTGCATCTGCTTCTAAAGATTTTGGGTTTTTTACGTTGATATTTTTTTCTCTTTCTAGAAGTTGTATAATTTCCATAGGGTGGCTTTTCTTCCCCCACCGCCGTATTAAAGACATGTAGGCCTCAATATAGTCTAATGTTGGCAAAGAGAGTTTCTGTACTTTCACAGAGATTTCTGAACTAACAATTAGTTAAGAACATAAGTCTTGCACTCTTCCACACCATATATCTGTTCACTTTGAGTTTAGCATATATTAAATTCTTCCTAGGTATGACAGTAATAGTTAGCTGCGGCACACGTTTCTTCTGGTTCTTGGCATGAAATTTTCAGCCTCCTCCCCTTTGACCAATATATCCCTTAAAATAAGTGTCTGTGCATGAAGCTCTACAGAGCTGTTTCTCCCTGGAGAGACAGAAGAAGAAAATGCATAGTAGGTACCATACAATTTTTTGGCAGATCACCAGGCATTTGATATTTCCATCCTTATTAATATCAGTGTATCATTGATGGACTGCTGAGTGCTGGAATAAGCAATCCAGTCATATACATCTTTTCTTATGTTAACCTTTGAGGAGTGCCAGTCTGTGCTGGGACTGTTGGGTTTTTCGGTTTGATTTTTGGCTTTGTTTTTTCTCTTTTTTTTTTTTTTTTTTTTTTTTGGTCATAAACATGACAAAGTGGAATGAATGCTGAAAATGGTTCTTTATAGACACAGAATATTTTTCTATGGTGAAATGGAACAAAACCTCTGCAAATTTATGACTTCTAGTGTGATTAGTGCCTATGGAGCAAACACTTCATAATTGTTTGTCCAAGAAATTGAAAATGTGTTAGTTATGGGACAAGTTCTCTCTGGCAATGTGAAACAATTAATATTGAATAGCTGTTTCTATGATAGACTGTTTTGCAAAAAATATAACATTGGCATGTCTTTTTATTCATTACTTCTGTGTTGAATTAGTTTTGCATTTGTAGCTGCCATGTTGAATCTAACGAGAAAAAACAGATTAAAAAACATGAGACAAGTTATTTACTGAAAGAAACAATAAAATAGGTGCATTTTTTTCCTTTTTCCTTGAGAAAAAAAATCTTTTTTGAGTAACAGCCTTAACGAGACCCACCAAGGGCTTTGAGGTGACTTCGGCCCTCCACATTGTTGTGCTAGACCCTCAAAGCTGATGCTGAAAGTCATAACATTATATATAGTGGTACAAGGATTGTGTGCTGACTTAAGACTTTAAGTAGGGAGGAATCTGACACAGCACTTTGTTCAGTTTACAACTCTTGTAATATTCTTAGCACCTGCAGAAGGATTTTAATTAATTTAAAGCAAAAAGAGGCTAACATAGGATTATGAAACAAATAACACTTCACGATTGTCCCATTCTTATGTTTGCTGATAATCTGACAGTGCTGGTGTGGTAGCAACAGTAGCAAACCCAGTATTTACACTGAATTCTTCCTTCAGTCCTGTGGACAGAAGCTGTCCTGTGTGTCACTTTACTGTGTTAGTACGACGTCAGGAATCAATTTCGTCCCACCTGCAATCGCCTGATGTAATCAACCTCTATTCTGTTTAGCTCAACTCGCTACCTACAGTAAGTGATTTGTATGTGCATGAATATTAAACTTCCCAAGTAAACGTGTGAGTAAATATGAATTGACAATAAAAGAAAGTTATTTGTATGCCCTGAAAATGAGTGCTCGTTGTTTTTATAAAACAGCATTAAATTGCATCGTCATGGAGTGAATAATGATTATTGCTTCCTTTATTTTGTGATAGGAGAGAACAGTAGATCCCAAATAACATCTTTGTATTACTCCTTTCACTTCTGGCTGCTGTTGTCTATTTGTTGTGAAGATTTTCTTCTCTAATTTTTTTAAGTCAAACCTGTGTTAGAGCAATTTTTCATGGCTCAACAGCCCTTTTTTTTTTTTTTTAATATGACTGACTGCAAGTATATTTGCGTAATGATTACAGCAAGGCAGATAGAATATTTACAAGACGTAGCAATTCCTGTGCAAATGCAGTCTCCAGAGAAGGGCACAATAGCAAAGCAAGCAAACATCACCGTTCTCTAAATAAGACGTTTCAGGCATTGGGGTGGTGACTCACAACATGGATGGGAACCCTGGAGTTTTAGAGTAATTTATGGGGATGCTGAGGAGATGGATTTCATTTAAATACAGTAACTGCTGAAATATTTCTAAGTTAAAAAGTCAACTAGTGGTTAAGTAAATATCCTCTTGACCCCTTTTAACTCTTGTGATGTACCGTTGTTTTAAACTATTTACTTTGAAATGCTTGAGTCATAAAATGACCCAGGAGAGATGGATTGACCACAGATAGTTAATTCATAGGATTGAGTTGCTTAAAATTTAAACCCCCATGCCCATTTTTTATCTAATCTGTTGTTCTTTAATTGGATGAATTAGGTTAGAAATGGAGGGCTGTGGAGTCTAAAAAATAATTTAAAAAAAAAAAAAACTTCAAAAAAAAAGGTTTCACACAGTCTGCAAAAAGCGTTAGGGGAAAAATTTAGAGAAGAACAGCGGTTCCTTCTTGTTTCTATAGAAACCAATAGTGATCAGGAGGGGAGAGGATTTCTTTCAAGTGTACATTTCAGTGAGGCTGGCTCAGCAGCTCAGCGCTCGGGAGGGCTGGTGTGAAAACCCTAGAGCTCCTGTGGGTTGTGATGTGGTGTCCCTGGGCCCGCGGAACCCCTTGGAACGGGGATCGCATGTCTCCGGCAGCCCTGGCTGGCACCGAGTGGGTGCAGGGAGCCTTTGCAGTGCCACGTCCCCAGGGAGCGCAGCCTGGCAGGAGGCTCCGGAGCCGAGCGCGGCCGCCGCCGCCGAACTCGCACGAATCCCATCACGACAAGGGAGAGAGGACAAAAGAGGGGGAAAGACCGAAGGAGAAATGTGCTGCCCTGTGTCAGAATTCGCTATGCTAATTGCTTTGAAGTAATAATCTCCTTTGGTTTTATCATGACAGAATCATGGCCACTGAAATAGCGTGTGTTCAAAGCATTGCAGCCGGGACTCAGTGACTTGGCATTTGAATCGTGATGATCTTTGTGGTGTACTGCATAATGCATAATGCCCTCCACAACAAAATTATATTCTTAATTATGTTCTGTTTTCCTGATGTTACCTAAGTGTTGCCATAGAGAACAGATCAGGGAAGCATTTGAAAACCAAATTTTAAAGCAAATCTAGGTCTTAATCAATACTGTATCTTTAAAATAATTGCAGGATTCTTCTAAGTGAAGTTCAGGTCACATGCAATGTCAAAAATAAGGCAGTTTCAATTTGCTGCAACCTGACAGATCCAAGGAGTGACTGAGGAATATCTAGTAACTGGCAAAGACACCTCTGTTTGACATTTACTTTCGCATGTAAACAATGGAGCACTGTATATTGGCATCTGAATGTATTAGCTGGTGGTGATCCAATTCCTGGTATGAATTTCGATGGTTTTTCCTTTCTGTTTATAAATACATAGTCTTGATAACACGGGAACATTTACTGCAATCTTGCTCTGCAGTTGTCAGAGCAGAATGAATCATTTTGAAACATAAACCCCCTCAGATCTCAAAAATATCAAGAAAAACATAAAACATAAGGGAAAAGGATTATAAAATACAAATAAAAAAGGTTCTTAACATATTTAGAGGCCTATGGGCTGTAAACACTGTAGATTATCATTAATGAAACTCTCTGCCAAGTACACAAACCACAGTTCGGTAGCAGCTGTTAAGCAAGCATTGTTCAAAGCTGGATAATCCCTTGAACATTATACTTCGTGGCTCTGTACCTCTTCCTATTAGTAATCAGATAATTGCCTTGCATTGTCTGTTACACATTTTTCTTTTAAAATTCAGTTTCATTCCTCTTTATGTCAAAAGGCTTTATCTTGCAGTGATCACTTAGGCAAAAATCCCGCAGAGGTCGACAGGCAGGGCTGTGATCTTCTTTATTTTTGGGAAGTCTGGTCTAATACAATTCAGCCCTGTGGTGTTACTTTGGCTTCACAGTGGTAAAACAGAGATGAATCCCGCTCTATAAATAAGATGCTTGAATTCTATTGTAGCTCAGTTGCTTTCTTTTTCCATAAAATGGGCTCTTCTAAATAATTTGAGAATTAATTAAAAACACTTTCTACTACTGTTTTTTACTTTAAAATAAGTTTGCTTTTTCATGTTGGGTGAAGAAGGACAAGGGTGAGAGACCTTCTGATTCCATTTATCCAAAAGTTCAGGCCTCATAAGAAGGCCAGGACATCATATGCAAGTATCTTGCAAAAAGAAATTTGGAAATGATGGCAACTATTTTTTTCCAGCGTTAAAATATTCTTGAGTCATTATAGCACAGAAATGGTGAGCCATAGCCCTGGTAATTGTGAGTTCCCTTGAGCTCCGTTGGCTATTAGGGTTGAGCCGAGAGAGTAGCTTATCTTGCACTTCTGGAATTTCTCACAACCCTACAACAAAGCACTATTGATTTTTCTCAGCTGGGCAGGAGGGGAGGAGGGATCGAAGAAGGTCATATGTAAATGTGCTAAGTTTGATAAACAGCTGGACCAAATATCACTGAGTCTAGAACCCCACCAATGCTAAGGAAATCCATTTTATAACCCCCGAATTAGGCATTTGCTGAGTCCTTTCAGTTCACATATGGTGTCCCTGCGCTGGAGTGTTCAGCCTCACAATATTTACTGACACGGGCCATTCAGTTTAAAGCCAGCAAATCTCTTTGATGGGCACTGGCTTCACGAGCTGTTGGCGTCAACTTTCTTTGTCCAAGATCGAGTTCCAATCCCCAAAATCAAAGCAGATGGAGACATAATTCAGAAAGCAGAAACTATGATTCATCCTTAAACCTGCAGGGTTGTGGGGACTGTTTCTGTCTAGTACTTAAAATCATTTTACGTCACGTGGCCAAAGCAGGGGTTTGAGAGGTGCTGTCATACCCCTCCATGGACAAGACATAATGGCTATTTTCTAGCTAACATATCTCTGTGGATGTGTAAGAAGAAGAAATCGACTTTTTTTTTTTCCTGAATCGCAACATTTGTTTTCAAGAGAATCCAGTGCTTTCTGTTCATTGCAGAAGCAATATTATTAAATGCCAGTTGGCAGGAAAAATTAGAAAAAGGATGGCCTGAAAGACAAGAAGAAATGCATTTTCCTCCCATTTCCCAAAAATAAATTACCAATGAGGCAGGAGCTGTCTTTAGGCAAGGTTTCAGGAGGCAGATTAGATAGCAAAATTATTTCCTTGTTCTAGTGAGAGGCAGTTTTCATTGAAGACAGGTCTTGCAGCAAAACTGTAAATTGGGCAGCACTGAGGTAACTCATTGATCCTCCCAGCAAAGTAATACCAATTAAAAAGGCGTCTGTAACGAACAAAGTACAGATTCATTCATCTCAGTTGCTGTGAAATGAAGACATGTACGAAACAATAATATTATTCTCAAGTGCAACTAAAAGGTTTGGAGAAAGTGTTCCTCGGTTGCTGTGTTGTAAGAAGCCCTACTCTGTGCAGAGTATCTGCTGACCAGTTTCTCATAGCATTCAGTTCTAGGATATTCTAGAAAAAATAGCTCAGCAAAGATTCTGACTTTTGGATGAATTTACTGACATTAGGATGTTAACATTGTGCATTTCCAGCAAAGCACTTTGACCTCTGTAAGAAGGTTTTCTCAGTAGCAGTTTCTGTACCCTGTTTGGATACAGCCGTCTGGGGCTTCCTGGAGTGATCCTTGGTGTCAGCTGAAAGATTTTCTTGCCCTTAATCATCTGTCTATGCAACTTTATGCATCTAAAGTTGCATAAAACTCTTTCAGTGTACTGGCAGTTGTGTGTTGGTTTGGAATTGCATTTCTGAATGCATCAGAATCTGCCAAACTGTCTCAGGAGTGCTGCTACTCAGGAAGGCCAGGACAGTCTGTGATGAGCTGTACATTGCTGGAGGGTTTAGTGTGCCAGTGGGATGTAGGGGTTGGGGGAGCCTGCAGATAGCTCTTGGGTGCAGAAGATCAGCTCCAGTGCTAATAACACTGAACAGTATCTTCTGTTGCTTGAGGTAATGGCCAACTGCAAAGGTTGCCCTGTGGTCTGATGCTTTCATTTTAACTTATAAAAGCACATTAGTCATAGATGGTCTCTAAAGCTCAGATAGAAAATTTTGAGGAATTCTAATGTTTGGGTGTTGAGCGTGGTTTTGAGAATGAGCCGCTTTGCATCCCTAGTTCTGAATTATTGGTATTTTGCCTTCCGTACAAGTGCAAAGGGAAGAAGAGGGGTGGTGAATGGGGAAGCAAGGAACTGGGACAAGAGTCAGATCCCTTAACTATTTCCGTTGTAGAGAAGAACAGACTAAGGGGTTGAACAGTGGCTTCCATCCCCCACTCCTCCTTCTCTTTACCTGACTATATATAGGGATAAAAACTTGTTTGTGAGAAGTCTAAAACACAGCTGACCTGGTTGCCAGGCAAACAGAGTCCGAGACTTTTCTTATATTTTAAAAGAAAACAAACCCCAACTGTTCACAGTTCCCCTCGAGTGGAGTCCAGGAATGCCTTCAGCATTTGACTCCAGATGATGGAAGGCTCACAGCTTCAACTAGAACCCAGTCATTGTGATTTGGGCAGTAGGTTTTGGGTGAAATGAAAGGATTGAAATATTATTGTCTTATTTGAGGGGGAAAACCCATCGTTCTTGTCGTTGTCTAAATGTGGGAACTGTGAGCATAGAGTTTTTATGAAAGGATTATTCAAATAAGAGAAACTGACTTCCATACTGGAGAGTTTGCAAAAGCAAGTAGCTGTTATTGAATAGAGTAGAACATGCACTTTGGAAGTAAAAATGAAGAAAATCCACAGTAAAACTAACGTGCTATTAATAGGAAGGTGCAATTATTAAAAAACAGAACAACAAAACTGTGGAAAAAATAAATCTGAAAGGAAATGGGGGAAAGCAGTGCTTTCCTGCTAATTTGCCCCCTTCGTTCTGTGTTTAATTTAGTAAAGCAGTCATAGACATTGCTAAACAGTCAAAAAATTAAATGTTGCTGTATAATTTATGGTGGTTACAGGATACATGAGAGTGCACTTTAATTAGCAAATTGCATGTTTATTTTATTTGCTTAGCATATAATTTAGATTGGATAAATGCGCTTTGACTGGCTATGGCACCTAGGTATCCTCATTTGGTATAATTTTTAATCACATTGTTTTGGAATTTTATTGCAACATTATGCAGTTGATATAACAGTGCACAATTAAATATGCTCGGTTCACACCTTGCTCTTGAGGAAATTACTTTTTATCTGTATTTGGATGGAGCACTTTATATGGCAAGTGAGAACTTGGGAGTAATAAAGAAAGCTCACTGTGGGCGCTAGAGCTGCAATCTGAATAGTAAATAATAGTAGTAATGATGGTGCCCTGTTAGTGAAATGTGTTTGGGAGGAAGATTTAAAACAAACCCCTGAAAACAGGCAACTGGAAATGATCATTGCATGTAGCAGTGTGTTGGCTGTATCATAACAATGTCTTGATGCCAGAGCTGAACTGAGGGAGGGCGAGGATTGTGCTCGGTGCTGTACACAGCCCGAGGGGGAGAGATCTTCATCCAGCAAACATGAGCAGATGTGGAGAGGGGGTGAGTAGGCAGATAGAGGATGTGGGAGATCTCAGACAAAGCTGCCATCTCAGTCCTGGGTCCTGCTCCTGCACCTCCACTGTGCTGTGGCCCACGTCAGGATGCTGACCAGCCTGGACAATGGGATGTGCTGTAAAGATGAACTGTAAAGAGACAGGACATGGGGAGAGAGAGAGGCTCAGGCATGGTGGGTGTTCCTATGATTCCAAGACTTAAAAATATTTCTGCACTTCTTGGTTTGTTTACTGTTGTGTATTTGATCATGCTCAGGGAGTGTCAGTCAGGGATGTGTTCATGGTATTATGACTTCGATAGGCTTTGAATCTGTAGCTCTGTTTTCCCTGTTGTTCACTTCACTTTTTTATGTGGTGACAGGGCTAAAAGAAGGCTGTATCCTTGCTTTGGGGAAATTCAGATTTACCTTACCAGTTAAATCCCCACTTTAGGTAAAAGAGCAGCAGCATGTGCAGCAGATATGTTATAGATGTTATTGGAGAATATAATAGAGCTGAACTTGAAGGTTCTGGAAAGAAAAAATAAATACATTTTCTGTAGCAGAAAAATATTCCCTAAGCATATAGTCATTTAAAAAAGAATATTATTTTTGCAGCTAAAATATGGAAGGAATAGAGACTGTTTAATTGAGATCTAGAATGTATCTCGGCAGTCGCATTTTCTGTAGTGTGGTTTGACTTACAAAATTCTCCGGAAAAGCCCTCATTTTCTCTTACATCCTATGGACTTTTTTCCATAAGGGCTGCCTGGGTAATACATACATGCCAATCCGAGATCCCAAGCAACTCTGTGTCGGCGAGGTTGATGCTAGGCCAGATTATGCTTTCAGTCACATAGGTATAAACCTGGGGTAACTGCATTGTTCTGCTCCCACTAGAAGAGGATCTGGCCCACTTTCCTCTCATCTCTGCCTTTGGGTAATTGGCCCCGTAATGCGCCAGTGCCGCTGTGGGGTGATTGGCACTGATCGCTCCGCTGTGACAGGACGTCGGCGGTGGTATGTACTGCTCCAGCACTGACATTCCTTACTTTGTTACAGCGTGTTTTGATAATGTTATCTGTAAAGAATGTTCCTTGCACTGATTATGGTTATTAAAATATACAGAGATCAACAGATATGGCAAACAGCTGCTTAGTCACAGCTGATGTGAGAAATTTGATTTAATGTAAGTCTCACCATTTGAAACTATATCCTCTAGAAAAACACAGGCGATTAATCCCTCCTGCATGCAAGCTAGTTGACTTTGTTTAAAATAGGATTATATCAGGATGATAAACAGGGACTAGAATTAAAGCACCTTTTTGAAGATTGCTGAAACAGAGAAGAAAAAAAGCAAAGAGGAGAGTTTTTCTGGTTTGGGGGTTTTGTTTTGGTTTTTTTTTTTTTTCTTTTCATACTGATGCACTGGAGTGTTTGGATAATATTTATGGGACCTATCATGCAGATGTCATAGTGCTGTAAGAAAATATCGGTGGTATTTAGAGCCAGCGATGCAGTCCTTTTAAATATCTGTATTGCTCTATAAAGGCAGACAGTGCTTCCCAGCATTCCTTATGGAACACAGGGAGAATGGCATGGACCTCTTGAATAATTAATATGGTTTTCAGAGCAGTAGTCATGGAAACCCAGGCAGTGTCACATATATGGATTTTAGGAATTAGGCATGTTTTGAATTGCACATTTAGCCAAAAAAGAGCATGCTGTAAATCTGAAGATCAGAAGCATTTTCTCAGTGAGTCTCTTGTTTACACGGACAAATACATGTATCTTATGTATTTTTTGATTTAAATAACATTTGGATTCCTAAAAATTTATGTAGTAGTTATCTGAAGGGCTGTTAAAGGCATTAACTGCCATAAGTCATCTTTTAGATGG
This sequence comes from Mohoua ochrocephala, assembly GCA_013398855.1. Lineage (NCBI taxonomy): Eukaryota > Metazoa > Chordata > Aves > Passeriformes > Acanthizidae > Mohoua > Mohoua ochrocephala. Next base: position 189,978 of record VZTA01009260.1, on the reverse strand, counting down.
CTTACTCTTTTTTCCTTCTTTTTTTTTTTTTTTTTCATCCTAGACCCCTGAAGTTATTAGGATGCAGGTTTTAAACTGTATGGCCAATTGCTGTTCACTTCAAGGACCACAGCTTTACCACTAAAGTTGCTAGGCCCTTTCTATTAGTTCAGTTGTGTGGCTTTTTTATCTGTTTCAAAAAATGTCTCTTCAGGATCAATATCGTCATTACCTTGGGTATGTATGTGGAAGAAGTCAACCAGGCAGCAGTGAAAAGCTATCATCCAGTCCTCAGTAATATTGTACGTGTAAAGAATAAAAATACATGGAAGTTATTTATAGACCATAAACCCTCTGGTTTCATAAACCATTTTATACTATTATTTGCCCAAGTCTACAGAGTCTCTCCTGAGTTCACAGCACACTCAAAAGCCTGTTTTTTATTTCTGGCTGTTTGAATTGGGAAATTAATTAGAAATACACTTAGCAATTTATGGACATGAAAAAGCCATTTGGCCCAGTAAGCCTGCTTTCTTTTACCTTTTTTCATCCTCATTTTGTTTTGTCGCTCTCTTTCAATCTACTCTCTACTAATAAAAATATCAATCTGTTTCATAAACTCATTGAGACTTTGTGGCAATAATATTATTTGGCAGCATAATATGGCATATTCATTACTCTCTAAGCAAAATGATTTTTCTTTACATTTTGTGATCCAGATTCCTCAATTAGATGCACACTTGCAGCTTTCATTGAAATCAATGAGACTTTTATAGCTGTCACTGATAGCAGATACTGGCTCTTTATTTCCAAATGTGAAATGATGGCCACAGTTTTTGCTTTATTTTATTTTTAACTGGTAATGAACAGGTTCTCCCCATCTCCCACATCTCTGTGCTACATGAAAATTTTTCCTAATCTGAAATGAAATATTTCTGTTCAGTCATTTCAAAGTTATCTCTTTCCTAGCAAGAATAAATTCAATCACTTTGGCCTGTCTTGACATGAGGTCTTTAAGTACCCAAGGTTAGTCAAGGTTTCTGAAGTTGCACCCCCTCTACAGTAAAATTAACTTATCTGTGTGATGCTGAAAATTGTGGACAGAATTCCAGTTGTGAAGTAGTTATTAGAGAAATCACCTTGCTTCCTATGATTTGTATTGCAGCCCTTGGTTGGTGCATCTCTGTGTCCTTGTTGCTGTTTCTTTTACTGCAGCTATACACAGAACAAATGGCTTCAGAGATTTTTTTACACTAAGCTCTAAATACCTTCCCAGTTGCTCTGAGCACTCTTTGCCTGTTTCTTTTCATGTGTATTCCCTCTTTCCTGGCTTATTATGCTACAGCACTCCCAGCTAAGTTGTCCATCTGTAGACCTTTAAAAAGTGTATGTTAGTAATGGAAATAGTAATAAAATCAAGAGGACCAACTCAGAAGGGTTGAATATAATCTAGCTCTTGGAAACCTCTTGTAATTCCCCCAGGACCGTCAGGACTCAACCCCAGAAATCTCCTGCAGATGATAATCTTCTCAACTGTAGTCTTTGTTGGGAAGAGTCACGGGGAGTTAATTAAAATGCTGAGACTTTTAGAGAGATCAGAGAAGTTAAAGGAGGACAGGAATATGGTCCAGGACTGCAGCTGCATGCAGGACAATTTACTGATGACTAAAACTGACAGTGCCATAAAACTCTCAGCTTAAGTTACGTGGGAATTATTCCCAACCGAAGAGCTTGTCTTCAGAGCGTGTTTGGCTCTCCTCATTTTTTGCTGCCTTTCAGCTAGGAGTCCAGTATTTTGGTGCTACATACCTTCCCTTTTCCATTGTGAACTGAGACATTCGTGGAACCAGTACTGTTCTAAACTCTTTCCGTCGCAGGGTTGTTTTGCTTCCCCAGTCATAGAAGAAGTCTAAGTTCATGACAACTTTTGCAAAAATCCAGTTGGCTCCCGGTTTTAATGCAGAAAGTTATTTAGCAGTTTAGTTTCTCCTCTCAGAACTATACATATATTTTTATGTACAGAGACACACACAAACACTTAATAGTATAGTCTCAAGAAATTGATGCTGCTGTCATACCTGCAAGTAATCTGCAGCACCATCATTGCTGCGACCTTTCAGACCGCTGAATGTAAATCAGCTCCTTTCCCTCTGGTGGGCTCTGTGGCACACTGAAATTGCTCACAGATTGTGTTCGAACAGTGCCTATCAAGTGAGATGACAATGCAGGAAGCATATCCTCGTTCTGGTTCCACTGGGACATTTCCAATGCTACACCAACTGCGGTGTTTTACAATGCAATCTGTGGTTTGTCGAGGAAAGTGTATGTGCACCTCTTAGCTGTCACATGCTTGCTCAGAGCCATTGTGTTCTCCCTGACTTCTACCCCCTGCTGATGGAAATCCCTATTCTTGGTCTTAAGCCATCAGATCTTTGAAAATATTATTAGCTTCGTGGATTTGGGGTTTTTAGATTGATGTTTACAATGACATCATACCAGGTAATGGAAGATACTTCACATACAGTATTATGCAAAATTTTCATCCTATATTTACATAGATATTTTGAAGTCCAGGCAAATGTTTTAGCACTTGGAAATTCTAAGTGGGATGCAATGCCAGGCTCATGGGAAGAAGGCAGTATGAAACAAGTGCAGAGTGGCAAGGTAGTACTGGGAATGCTCCTTGTGGCTTTAAAATCACCATCTCCTGGCATGATCATGTGGAAAGATGCGTGTGCCTTAGGTTCTCCTCTGCAGAAAGCAAAGTGACCGTGATCACAACTTTCATTCATTGCTAAAGAAAGGCTATGATTATAGAGAGGGAGTAAGAGGATCAATAAATATGATTTCCACAGAAATTGGTAGGTAGATGAATGGAGAGCACTGTTTTTTAGTTCATCCACTGTTACTTCGCATGTGACTGTAACAGCAGCAGTGTTATCATATCTTCCCTTTGGTAGACCTTTCAGCTTCATAATTTCTCAGTTTTCAGCAAAAGATCAAACAATGGGGTAAATATTTGTGTAAGCCAATCTAGTTTTGACCTCTAGGGCTCTGATGATCAGAGCACTCAAACAGGACAGGGGGGCTTGAACTGTAACTCTTATAATGACATTCACCACCTTGGGCTTTCTCCAGGATCCCTCTCTCCTCTCAGACATGCAGTGGAGAAAATCAGGTAGGACACTGATAGTCCATCCCTTTTCTCCTTCTCTGAAATTCTGCATTTAAGTGGATGTGGCAGCAGGAATATCAAAACTTAACACATTTATTTCTGGCTTGACAGAAGAAAAAATGTGCTTGTTTGGGTATCTTGGTGTTCCTAGTATGTTTTCATCTTCTGCCCAGAATTGTGTAAAAGGGGCTGGTATGAAGCTAGTTAAAGAGACTCAAAGCACAGCTGATCTGGCTTTTAATACATTGTCAGTAGAGGCAGCTGTCTGAATGCTGCAGAGGGCTTCAGATCTTGGTTCCATCAGCTCACAGAGGAGATCAGGTGAGCCACTGTACCTCACAGAGCGAAAGAAACTGAAACCATGGTTCTTTGCCACAAATCTACATGGCACGAGGCCAGTTAAGAGCTGAAATAGGTTGGTATTAACGGCAGAGACGTCTGGAAATGCTCTAATCATACCTCTCCCAGCAGGGCTCTTAGTGCAATGACAGGATGATCGTCTTGTCAGACTTTGAGAACTTTCTTCTTTAAACACACAGAAAATGGGGGGGCTGAAAAGGGGAGGAGGAAGAGGGGAAGGCAGAAAAAGCTTTAACTCTGCTGATGTGGCTTCTTTAATTTGCTGTCAGTGATGCCACCGATGTTAATTCTGGCAGGGTTAATTATGGGAAATTAAAAAGCCGCTCAGAACAGACTGTACCCTTCCTACTCCAATAAAGAGGCAGCTCTGGCGTGAGAAAATTTCTTCGTTAATATATATCCCCAAAGGGCTACTGCGTACAGCTTTTGCAATATGAATCATAAACTCCCAGGGACCCTGCAGGAAGCAGGGGAGATAGGATTCAGAGGAGATTGACTGTGTTACTTTTACTGCTTCAGGAGAATGACGCCCAGGCTGGCAGGAAATCACCATGCTGGTGACATTTGGAAAGAAAAATTTATTAATTTGCATGTTGGCATGTTACAAGTTTTGAAATATGGTTTTAAATACGTTCTGTGCAGCCCCTGCTGTATCAATGTTCGGTGTGTCAGTCTGTAATACATGCAGCTGTTAACACGGAGCTTAGCATAAGCATTGTAATTGTTTACCATTTAGTATTTTGCAGAAATGGCTTTAGGGCATGCATTTATTTCTCAGGAAAATTTCTCTGGCTTCTCACAAACTAGGCAGTATATACCCTTAACCTAATACATTATACTAAATGGCAATGTGGTTATACCACATGCATTGTAGAAAGTAAACTGCAAAGAATGCCACATACAAATTGTGCAGCTCTAAAATACAGCTGAAAAAAGAGTATATCCCAAAACAATAATCTATAATTTATATTAGTATAACTTGGCAAAGCCACATTACCAAGCAAATGTAAGTGCAAATGGAGTTAGATAATAGTGAAATACCTCCGTGATGTTAACTTTCAGCAGAAATAAAGCCCTGTTGTTAAAAAACTATGTGCTTAAACCGTTTGCAGTGTAACTCTGATGCTGACAGGGTGTTCAAAAGTGCTGGTGCAGTTTTGAAGTCTCTTCCCAGGAAAAGTATTATGGTCCGTAAGTCATTACTACATGGAAAGCAGCTAGACAAAGTTAGTTTACAGTATAGAGGTCTAAAAAGAGGCCAGAGAATCAGTTTTCATAAGAAAAATGTATTTTTTGCCTCCTCTCATACCAGTGAAGCACTGATACACAGTGCATAACCTTTCATTCAAGCACCTCAACAGTGTTCAGAAATGTTAATTAATTAACCTTAATAGCAGCTGCAATCCATGGGTATTATTTTGAAACTTGTTGTAAATGGTCATTCAGAGAACTGAAGAAATGCAGTTGAGATGGACCGCTAAGAAAAATGAAACATTACTTAGAGCAATTGAGAGTGCTTGTTATTTCAGCAGATTGCCTTTTCAGGCAGCCTGCATTGAATATTCCTGTTGCAATTAGCAGTGTAACTTTGGCCAGGCACAGTCTGGAAGAGAATGTTAGAACCTGTGGGTAACTTCCGCACATCTGCAGTTCCAGAGTGCTGGGATCTCTTTTTTGCCAACTTAACCCTACCTATCAATATTTTATTTTTCTAGATGCTTTGTTAATGTGGAGCTCGAGGTACAGGTAGACAATGTGGCACATACAAGGCGCAATGTGATGTGGTACTGTTGTGGCTGAGGAACAAAGTCAGAACACCTGATGGGCATTTCCTTTGTTCTAGCTCTGGAATACTACTTTGTACCTATGTAACTAAACATCTGCTATCAAAACTAGGAGAAAGATTAGGTATGTGCTATAAAAATGGCATTTCCTTTGCCACTGAAAAATGACTTTAACATTTCCAGGAATAAAGACCTCCTTTGTTTTCTCTGATTCTAATCCCTGTCTCCAGTTTCACCTTAGAAGTGTGTATCCCTCCCAAACTCTGAATCCCTGCTGTCACCAGCTGTGCATTTCTTGGCAGAGACCCACTTATCAATGTTAAGGATGAACTTTGAGGCTCATTGAATCATTCATTGTAATCCTCACGTAGCAAACATAACATTTCAGCAAGATTTCTAATTACCTTTTGACTGCTTTTTTCATAATGCCCTGTTGCTGTTGGAATGGCTCTCATGACATACACAGAAATAACACGAGACTGTAAATCTATTAACTGGAGCAGTGGAAGGAAGAAAAAAATGTAGAAGGGGAGAAGGTCATTCTTATAATTAGTGTAATATATCAACATGCTGGGAAACTGAAATGGGAGAAGTTGTTAGAAATGGAAATTTGACTGAAAGCGAAAGTTCATCTGTGAGTCTCTTCTTCCCCATTTCCCTACTGTTACCTTACCCTCCAAAGCAACCTTTCTGACAGCTCCAGGGTATGCTGTTCTCACAGGCTCGATCTGCAACCCAATCCATGGGCAGGGTGAGCCGCTGGTACCCTCCTGAAGAACAACTGCTTTAAAATATTCACACAGGAGACACGGGCAGTGTTCTCAAATGTCTCCAAACCGCTGCTTCCCAAGCCCTGCGGGGCACAAAGCAGCCAGCCAGTGCAGGGCTGGGTTGTGCAGCTGTGTCTTCACTGCTTCCCATTCGGGTCTGCATCGATCGATTAGAGAGCCCTGCTTGTGCCCAGCCCTTGCTAGTTGGTGGCCAATGGACACCTAGAGGTTCCCAGCATTAAAGGGAGGAAGAGCAGCCTATGTGAGTCTGAGATCCATGGTGAGGGTGGTCAAAATCTAGTCGGAAGAGCTAATCCTAATGGATACACAGGATCAATTGGGAATCCATACACAGGCTGCTGGGATTGGCAATGGCTGTCCTAAAACCCTTTCAAAATCTTTTCATTTTTAACAGTCTGTCCCAGACATCAGGATATTATCTAGGCAAAGATCATGAAAACTGCCCTGTTTTCAACTGAATTTTTCATCTAAAATGCAGCTCACTCCGCAAGTTGTTACTGTCTAAAGAGAATGCTAACGCTGCCACATTTCCTCATTAGCTTTGCATAAGACAGACTCCTGTGTCACAGCTGATGGAGCCTTTATGAGCCTTTTAGCCAAATGACTGATGTTTCCCTCGTTATGTCAGATCTGAGGGCACTGCTGGCATCTTTCTTTATTCGCTGTCTAACACCATCAATCGAGCAGCTGCCATGCACCCATGATCAGGCTGATTATTAAAATGTGCTCAGGAGGCTGCTGACACCAATTTTCTTTCATCTGAAGAGGCCAATATACACTGGCTCAAGCCGACAGTTATGTACGTGTAATATTTAGTGTAGGAACCAGCAGGTGAGACTGAGGCTGATTCCACAGAATCTGGATCCAGTCCATTGAAATTACCATTAAGACCTTATAGAAGCAATGGTGATGTTTGCTCTGTATTTTTTTTTACTCTTCTTTTATAAATAGGGAATTGTTCTTTTTGTTGGGAAGCACTTTCTGTAAAACACAGCCCTTCCTCTTACACCCAGTGTCCCTGGTGATGAGGGGTCACAGCCATTGACGAGCTTGTTAAACCTGAGTCCTGCTAGAACCAGGCTCTTGTGGGATTGCTCACCCCTAAGGTTTATCACAGTAGTTTTGCTCTGCTGTCTCTTCCTTCACTGCTATGTCAGCCTCTTTCAAAGGGACACAGCTCTTGCCCTCTTTCCGATGATAATAGTGAAAAAAGCCTTCTGCAAACAGTGTAGTTCAGAGCCATGGACTGACGCAGCATGTCAGGGATTCGTCAGGCTCACCTGGAGTTTCCCTACCAACAGCAAACACAGCTTGGCTGCAGGTTTAGTTGTGTGGCTGTTAATCACTTCTGCCTTTGGAGTCTCTAATCTAATTCTTAATATGCAAAGAGTAAGTTCAAATCTTTATTTCTAGTGCATTTGTCATTTTGATATTTAAGGATGGCTTGTGATGGTTTGATTGACTGTGGTTTTTTTTTAATCCCAAGGCCATATGTTTTTAAAAGAAATATTTAAAGTTTAATGGTTATCAGATGTAGTTCTATCTTAGTACAGCAATGTGGTTGTGTGTGACTACAAGGTATAGCCAAACGTGTGTCATACTGAGATTCTATACATAGGCTCATGTGGATATTACGAGTAGAGTATAGCACAAGGGAGAAGAAGGGGAAAAACCTTTGCAGATGTTGAACAAACCAGGCTGCAGAGCAAGGAGGGCTATCATTGATTCTCACCAAGTTCTTCTTGGAAAAAGTGGGGCAGAAGTTTTGTGCTCAGCTGTGGTGGATCCCCTCCTCTTGCCCTTGTCCTGCCCCAGTCTGCTAATGCGCCCGGACTTCTCTTTCTCTGACCTGCCCTTTAAATAGACCAGTATGCTTCAGAAATGGCTTCTGCCTTTGTGAGGCTGCATGTTCTGTCCAGATGCTGCAGTGTTTAGACCCAATCCATAAGTTGGCTGGAGAGGAATTCTAGGAGCTATGTTGCTCCCTCAGTTTGGGTAATGTGTTACACTGCTTACTCTGGTCCTGCAGGAAATGCAAACCTGAAGTGTATCCCACCGTATAAATACATGCATTTTTCCTCAATTCAGTTTGTTGCTTTTTTTTTCCTCAAAGAAGGAAAAAGTATTAATCTGCCTGTGTTCCTAGGGGATGGGGAACCCTCACAGGCCCTGTGATTATCAAAACCACCCTTCAACTCGTAATACTGCTAATTAGCTGCATAGCACTGCTAAGCAGTTAACACTTTTATTGTCTGTCTCAAGCTCACACCCAAGAGGTTATTTCTCTTGAAAAAAGCCCTCTCCTTAGGGGGAGACCAGAAGGGACCAGATGAGAGTGACTGAATTAACAAGATCCTGAGAGTGAAGCCCCAAGTTACTGTGAAACCTGGGAGGCGGGTTTGCTGTCAGAGGGTGTAGAGACTTGTCATAAAGGTGACAATTGCAAAAGGAAGAATGTTTGATTATGGTCCTAAATCTCCAAACAACTGCGTGTCTGTGGTGCCTCTATGACAGTCCTTTTGTGTGGCTGAGTGTGCACGTGTGTCTGTGCGGGGTGTGTGTAGAAAATTCAAAGACCGTGGTCCTGTGCAGTTTTTAAAACTCTTCTTCTGTGAATGCTACAGAATCAACCCAAATTCTAATTGCATGATAGTCTATGGCATTAAGAGAATATGTTTTACGTGGCCCACCTGCTAGTGTAACTAATTAACAGCTATTCTCATTAATTACATTGATCAGGATCATAAAATAATTTCAAATTGCTGAACATGATCAACAGGAGCGAAATGGTTTCACTTTAATCCCTTAATGATTTTTTCATTATTAATCAAACAAAATATGTAGTTATTTGATCAATTTTTTCTTCTTGGAACTGCAACTCAGGGCAATTACAGTAGACATAAAGTTGGTGCAAACAGAACTACATCTCATCCGGTAGCTAATTAAGCAGTAAGACACAATAGGGTAGGGGGGGTGTGTGTGTTAGGAGAAAATCACTCCCCTGAGGATTTAAAAAAAATTAAATGAGGACCTTTGCTCCCTCAGGAATCTGATTATCTTCATACAACCACATCCCTGCGATTGCCTTCTTGCTAGCAGGAAGTTCTGTAAGATTTTATACAAAACCGAATTGGAGGGGTGGGAAAAATCTTGCCAGAGTGCGAGGAGAGAAATGGTGAGCTGCACTCTCAGTGTCTAACTGGAAGGCTCACCAAATCAGAAGTCATTTACATCTCGGAAACATCAAGTCACCAGCTTTTCTCAGTAAAACCAGCATTTGCTGCCTGTTCTTTGGATGTTGTATAGATCTCTCTTTTGATGGTACATAGCTCTTTTTTGATGTGCAAACAAATCTGGCCTTTGTTCACATTGGCTTCAGACAGCTGATAAACCCTGAATTCAGGCTATTGAACTGTGATGTTAAATATTGGTAGATAAGGTATAAAGAAGCTTTGCTATATGTATGTGCACAAAATGACATACGAATCAAAAAAGGGTTTACACTTACGTTTGTTGTAATTTATTATGATGTTATTGTTCCTCGTTATCCCCAGTTACTGAGATGTTAACAGTGTTTTGCATGGTCACAGAGCTAGAGTGGTTTATAGCCATACTGAGATACCAGCATGTTTCAGTACACGGTAATTCACAGATAGTAAATAAATAAATATATCTACAAAGATGGCATAATTTCTGACAGTTCTGTGCACATGAGCAGAGTTGCCCACACTTGGAGACTTCAGGTATCTCCTCAAGATTAGCATCTACTCTCCTGGAGAAACATGCCTACTGATCCTGGCCATACCTGGAGCAGGTGAGGTGGGCTGCTATTGCTCTCCGTGTACGCCAAGGAGAGAAGGGGGCCTGATGGATGACATTGGTACTGGACCTGGATGCCCAGGCAGGTCAGTAATTTGTTCCTGTAGAAAAGTTACCGGGCGAACATTTTGTTCTTAAGGCTTGGAAATTTTTCCCCGTTTCGATCGCTTGCGGTTGGACTTAGTGCAGCTTACCCAGCAACAGAAATACAATAGCGTAGTCTGTCATGGTAATGCTTTCTGTGTGGTCATAAAGATCTACAGTATTTAACCTAGTTTTGCATGAAATAACTAGATTTAGATCAATCACAGTCATTTTGTAGAAGAGAGAGAGAATATTAACTTGGTCTTGAAATGTGATTAATTCCAATTTGCTGTTTTCGAAGATAAGCGATGCTCACAATCCTGTTAATTAAAAAATTTGGACTTTTCCATTTTACTTCATGCACCATTTTTTAATGAAATAAGTTCGTCTTTCTTATTATGACTGATGCCTGGCTCAACATGCCACAGGCTTCCTGAAGGAAAAGTAGTGTGTACTTGTTGTGACCCTATGAAATGAAGATAAATGGTTCCATGCAAGATACATTATGGGCTTTATGACATGCATAAATATACAGTAGATTTTATCCTTTCCATAAAAAATGTTCTTAGATTTCTAATATTGTGTTTTAATGCAGTTTTGTTAACAGGATGACAAATAGTGAAAATATGTAGGTATTAAAATAGGATCCCAGATTTGTGTGCTGTTCATTCAACTGTCAGCAATTGCTGCTTCTCAAAGAGCAGTCTGACTTTGACCTTGCTAAATATTCATTTCATGTCTCCAGCATTGCTTGATTAAGTCAGGCAACTTTCTGTGTGTAGCTCTACTTGGCATGAGTCTGACTGCCATGTGGAAACACTTTTTTGATCAAGGTTAGGAATGAGCAAGACCTTGTTAAAAACTAAACAAGCACCGGAGTAAGGAGATTTGCGTGATCTAGAAACACTGGTTTCTTATGAGAACTATTGGTTTTACGTCTTACCTTTAGTGCACAGCAGTTGTCAGGCCTGCGTTATATGTTAGAAGAGGAAATGTCAGTTATTAACGTACTGTAAGTGGCCTCACTAGGAATACAAAATGACCTCTAAACTAAAAACCGCAAAAAAGAGGAGGGGAAATAAAACAGATTTACTTTCTAATTGGCTTTAGTAATTTTTATTGAGAGTGTTTGGCGTTCGGATATTACATCTTGCTTATGCTACTCAACTCAGCTACTATTAAAAGCCATGATGACAAAACCAGTAACAGTTCTCTAAAAAAGTTGTACTGTGCTGTGAGTGTATATGAGGGGGGTGTGTGTGCAGTTTATTTTCTGCCAGTGTCCACATTGCTAAGTCATGACCTCTAAAGTCCCGATTGAAAACCACTGTTGCTGACAAGCCATACTGTGCTTGAGTGTAAGTCACCCATTAATGGATGGGTTGTGGGATGGATTCCGAAGGTGCGGAAAGTTGTGCGGCCGGTACTCTGCAGTGCTCAGTGCTGAGTCACGCTACCTGACAGGAGCTTAGCGTCTGATCCTGTATCTTATGTGGAAGATCTTACAGCAAACTGTGCGTTTTTGAAATTGGATTGTCTAATTATTGTACTTATTCAAGAGGGCAACAGAGTGTAGGAATGTTTGTACCTGTAAATATCCAGGTGTTTTGCCCTTTTGAAGTAAGCAGTAGTCAGAGTTGATAAATGTCTTGGCTGGAATTTAGCAACACAATGAACCTCTGTATAGATATCCCACATGGTATCAATTGAAGCTCCATTTAAGACTTAATCGTTGGCCCATACAAGCAGAGGAAAGCTTGGCTAGACAGATGGAAAGAGCTGCTTTAAGAAGGGATCAGAAAAGGCATTGCTACTCGGCTGGCCTAAATCCACTAATCTGATGTTATTATTAGCGATAAGGAGCAGCGACCAGGATAAAATCTCATTCTCTGCAAATGTCATTTAAATAGGACTCTGATATTTTCCAGTCAAGTAGACAGGCTTTAGTCAAATAGTGAGCACTTTATTTGTAAATGCAGGAGGAAAAGAAAAGCTTTAGTTCAGCAAGTTCTTAAGATGTCAGCTTACCAGTATTGATTAATCGTTCAGCAGTGGCAGCTGCTTCTTTATTAAAAGCGTAGCTCTCCATACAAAAGATATCAGATGTAGGAAATGTTTGTTGACAATTTACCTTTTCTCACAATGTGGCAAGAGCTCAGTCTGTTACACATTCCCCCGCTTTCTGGCCCTGCAGCTCAGATAATACCCATGAAGGAATGTATTAGTCCATCTGCACGGGGTAGATTGCGGCAGCTGGACTCCGCTGCAAATGTCGTTCTGTTTGAAACAGACCTGCAGCACCGCTTCCCAGCATGGGAATTAATTCATGGAGAGCTGTCCTGCTTAGGAAAAAACTTTAGTTTGGCTGTGTGCGAATGTGTTTGGAGTGTACACAAAAATATGGCCTGATGAAGCCAGAGCGAAGAATGAGACAAATGCCTGAGTTTCACACAATGAGGGACATAAATCGAGTGCATCATTGTCTGTTTGCATTTTGAGTGGTTTAAAACCTTTGATTCCACCAACTGCTGAAACAAATGGTTGGTCTGGTAATTTGTCACACCTCACAGGAACCTGGATGTGTTTATGGACATGGGTACATAGGGAGCTATTTACAGGAGGATATTCCAAAATGAGCATTTTCTTCTATGTCTTTGAGTAAATTTCTCCTTAGACTTAGGACATGGCTCCTCTTGCTGAATTTATATTGTCTGAGCCTATGGACTCCCTCCATGGAAGAATATAGGCAATTAGATGCATGTCAAGCTGAAATGATTCACCTTTGGGGTCCCCCCTTTGTTATTTGGGGCAAGGGAAACCTGTGTGTTCAGTGTAGACTGCTGCCACCTAATTTCTTGAATGTGTTTCTAATGAACTAATGAAGTTGAATGCACTGTTAACTGCTGGTGGAACAGTGGAAGCAAATATTGCACGGAGTGCTAGAGCACAACCCAGGCTTATCCTATTGCTCATATCTTCTTTTCTTGCCAAATGCAGAGTTGGAGAAAGAAAGAGTTGCTTTTCCAAGGGATTATAAGGGATCTTAAGTCCCATCAGCATACATAATGTCTTTTCTTATAATGTAAGTACAGTTAATAACCAAATATTATTCTGGGAATTTGAATAGTTTCTTTGCTGTACACCACCCTTGGCTGAATCTTGTGTCTCCTGGTTCTTCTTTTTGGCTTCTTCTTTCAATCTGAGCTCTCCTGCCACGTTCTTCAGAAGTAAGGCAATTTGACTGATACCCTTTGAATTTGGCCTTGGCTTTCATGGAGGCAGGGGAATTAAAATGGATTGGAACTGATAAACTGTTGCCTCACCTTCAGCAAATACCTAGCTGTAGAAAGAAAAAAAGAAAGATGCTTTTAAGTCCTTGTAATTGTTGAATGCTGAGCACTTCTGGTCTTGGGTTAGTATCCAAAGTTTTTTGGATGTCAGAGACATCTCAGGCTCGTGAATCTTGGTAAGAACACGAGCATATGAGGTGCAGTTGAAACTGTTCGGTATCTGAGCTATGGCTGAATGAACCAATTAGGGACTTATCCAAACCGGCACGGTCACGTCCAAGTCCTTGGGACACAATAACTTGATTGATACACTGTCCTTTTCATTTATATTATTTTCCTTCGTACAGCAAGCCAGCTTGTAGTAGATATTAGATGTATGAGCTTACTCCCTGAAATACCAATTCATAGTTTCTAAGAGCAGATGAAAACCCAAATTAATTTTTGAGCTCTTTGAGGTGTTTACCTGTGACTAATTGTCCTAAACAGTTTTGCAGTAGTTAACAAAATATTTTTTATTAGTCCCTGATGCAGTAACTGAAATTTTTCATTCTGCAATAGTATTTATACTATAAGTTTTCAAAAAATGAAGCATCTATGTCAAACACTCAAGCAGACCAGGTTTCACTTGTCTTCCCTTGTTACTGAGACTGTGATACTCTGTTTGTCTCAAATGCCTGCAGGTATAGTTTGGACTTTAGGTGTTCTGAATTAGTAATTTATGGAGTCATCCAGTAGTAAATTCACCCATTGACCTTTGTTCATGCTGTCAGACTATTTATGGTTAAGAACCCAACTGGGGCGATCTGGTGGATAATGTGTGTAACTGTGGTGTGTCAGGCATTTCTTCTCATTTAGAAATTGAGAGTCATTTGTAAATGGTGTTTGGAAAATGGTACCTTCTATGTTTACTAAATCTCCTTACTAACCTGTTATATAGAAATCAATAGGTGACACTACTGTATCTTTTTGTCCAAGATTTGTATTGTAAGAAGAAGAATATTGAAATGTCAACAAAACTATTCATGACTGATATTACACTAAATTGAATAAGCAGTTCATTAGAGTTGACCATTTCTTTGCTTCTTACAGTTACTTAGAGTTACTGTAAGAAGTAACTTAAAGTTCCCACCTGTAAGTCACAGTGAGGTAAAACATCTAATTGTCTTTATCGGGAAGTTGGTAGGATTTGAGGGCCTTCAGCTGTATTCGAATGATGTAATGTATAAAATGAACTAATCACTTGATCAGGACAATGGTATTTAGGCCAGAATTCTGTTATCTGGTACACTTGGTGTTCCTTTGTTACTGCAGTACATGCCCACAGGTGACTGAGGGCAGCTTCGTGGTCTGTTGTTTTAACAAGAGGAAGATATAAGTCAGCTTGATAACCAACCCCCCCCTCTGAATTTAACTCCTAAGAGAAAGGGATGGTTTAATTTGTCAAGAGCAGTCGTTAATGACAGTTACCTGTTTTTAAATATTGGATATTGTGAGTACTGGGATAATGAAATGGAGAAGGAGGAGGGAAATGCAACAATAAGGTATTTGCCCACCATTCTTACGTGGCAGTCCCAGATACCACACCTCACTCACCTTTAATAACTGACGAGTCAGGAATTACTGAAGTTTGGGGAGCCTTCCTTTCCTTTTAATTAAGAAACAACGTTTAAAATAAACAGCGTGAGGGACGTGTTTTATTGGCTTGGGCACGATCTGACAAATACTCTGCCAGCAGTGTCACTTCCTAATGGATGGTGCTCCATAGTGTCCAGAAGGAAATTACTGCAGGCTTGGACTGATGTGGGAACTCAGAGGGATCCTTTGCAACCCGTGCTGATGGATTTTAAAGACACAATTGTGCATTATTTTCTGAAACATATCTCAAACATAAGATGGTTTTGGTGTTAGCTCCTAGGGACTACAGGAATGCAAATTGAGAGTGCTGTATTTATAAAATAAACATAGGTGCTGGTCTGAAGCTGTCTGCTAGAGTAAAAATGACTTTTAAATTACATGTGCCTGAGGCTTTACCTTACTTGCCGTGGGCAAGGCAGATCCTCCAGCCATGGCACTATATGCACAACTATGCTGCTAACAAAACACAAAACACTGCTTTGGGAATAACTGAACCTATACATTTTGTAAAGCTTTTTCTTCTGCTGAAAAAATATTACCGGATTTTTTTTTCTTTTTTTTGGCCATCTTTCCTGCATTTTCACTCTGTCATGCTCAAGTTAATGCAGAGTTAAACACAAGGCTGAACTTCCACTCTGGCTGAAAGTGGTGCTCTGCTAATGCCATCTATGAATCTGAAGCTATGAGCCAGATTAATGGAAATGAGATGTTCCACTTTTCCAGCAGCCCTAAAAGTGATTCCCTGCTTGGTGGGGTGAGCGCAGAGGCGACTTGCTTTCTGCTCAGTATAATTATTAAATCCAGCCAGAGCAACAGCACTTGAAAATATCAGTTTCCAGAATCATCAGAATCAAAATATCAGCCCAGTCTTGCACACCCTGCTTTTTATTTTTCCTTGGTGATGCTTGTATTTTTAAGAGGAGGATATAAAATGCATATGTTCTTTACATAGATTTTTACTCAGTAGTTGTATGTGGAAGCTTGTAAGCGGAAAAAAACCCCAAATCTTTAAGGATTTTTGTTTTTCCTGACATGCTTTCCAATGCCTGGTAGGAAGTGTCTCTGCTTAACTGGAAAGGTGCTGCAGCTGCAGACTAGAGCTGTTGGCTTGGGCGGGATAGCACAAGTGAGCCAGGGCAAGTTCAGGTCTCTTTTTTGTTACTTGTGCCTCTGCTTCCTAGGAATATAAAATGTCTTTTGGCAATGGTAATGCCAAATGATGAAACTAACACTGGAGAGTTTAGTATTTACAAAAACTCAGTAAAATAAAGAGCTCCAGAGATTTGATTCCTAAGTCCTGAAAGCAAGTATAAAAACCTCCCACATCCATGAATGTATGTTGAGCAGAAATGAAACATTTAGATTTTGCTTCTCTTTTTCTATTTGTGCCTTTAGGGGGCTGTAGTAGAAATGGAATACATAATGTATTGACAGGAGATATATATTCCACTTGTGAGTACAGCTCTGAATCCTCTTGGCTTTGCTGTTTCTGAATCATCATGTCTTTCCTCAGTGGAGAGATAAATATGACATTCACTTCAACCCATTTAGCCCATTATTCATTTATATAAAGCAGGACCAATTAAGACATTCTTTTGTGTATTTGCACATTCTACATATGGAGCAAACGGGAGTTAAAAATATCTGTTGCAGCAAATGTGGCGGATGCTCTCTGAATACTGAACATGTTACTCCTGCAACTCCTTCGAGCCGTAAACTGACATTCGGGAGCTGCTGAAACACACAAACAGACACTTGTTTGCTTTGGTGTTTGCTCTGTTCCTGGATAAGATTCATACCCACTCACTTATCTAAAAAAGTGCATTCCTTTCCCACTTTCACAGCTGCCTGCGAGTGAGTGTAGGCACAGCTCTTCAGCCATGGACAGAGGCAGAGGTGACCAAAGAGTTTCTGAGGTAGATGTCCCCATGCCAGGAGGGATCTGTATTAGTGCTGATGTATCAGAATGAATTATTTTGCTGGCATAGCTGCTTTCTTTCAGAACATATGTTTTGACTTTTTGCTCAGTCTCTGAGAGTTTGAGAAGAGAATGAAGTTAAAATAAAATCATAAAAAAACCCCAAGAAATTCCTGCTATCGCAGGCTTAAGGAAATAAGCCAAAATATACATTTTCAATTCCAACAGCATTTCTGAATGGTATAAGTCTCTGTTGGCTTAAGTGTTTCTTGGCAAAAAATGCTGATTATATATGTCTCAAGGAGACAATCAGCATGTTCATACAAAAGTCTCAATCCCTAAAACACAATAACATGTGGTTGCCACTAAAGATTTGCTGTCGAAATAGATAAGGAAAGTTCTTCTGGATTACAATATGGGGCTTTACATTGAAAAGCTTTGTTTTGCATTAAAAGGTAGTTTGTGGCATTGTGAAGTGATGAAATGGTATGCAGCATAATACAGTTTGAATGGAGGGGAAATATGGTAAGATATGAACTGGTTTGATGGTATTTTTCCTAGCAACTCAGTCAAATTTAACCATCGCATTGCTGCCTGAAACAAGTCATTCCAGTCCTTACTGAGGAAGATGTGGTGCTGGGCAAAGCTTTTCCACAGGGCTTCGTGTACCAGCGCCATGGCCCCGTTGCAGATGAGCACCTGCTGCTTTTGCAGAAGGGGCTGCCTGGGGGAAGGCAGTGGAATGGTCCAGTCTATATTCTGGTGGATTGTATTATATGAATAACTGCTGTCTTGTGGATTAATATGACAGTGGTAGATTCAAGTGCATCATTTTGTATCTTTTGTGTCTGCTAGGCTGTTTTATGTGGGACTTTTTTAACCTGAGATCCTTTCCAAATCTCTTTCTTTATCATGGCTTAGAACTTCAGCATCTTCCTGTGCACAAGTTTGTGAATGTCACTGTCAAAGTATGCTGGAAACTTCTGGTCCTGTGGTTTTGTTGCGTTCCTGTGATGTGTGATGGGGAGTTGGATGAGGGCATTTATAAACAGGTCCGAGTTTCTCTGCGGCTCAGGCCAGGAGTGCATCCTTGGGGCTGCTTGGCTTGAGGCTTCATTTCATCCCTTCTACCTGGGCCTGTGCCAAACCCTCTGTGCTGTAAGGTACCTTTAAGAAAGATTTCCAATGCCTGCTTAAAAACTGCACATGGCTGTGAATCCCCCGCTTTTTAGTTAAGTTGTTAAAGTGGTTATTATTTTGTTATCATTGGAAATTGATGCCGCATAAACTAGTTTGAATTTGACTGGCTTCAGTTTCCAAGCACTGGATCTCGTTACACCCTTTTCTGCTAGATTAAATACCCATCTGCTCTCTGCAATCTCTTTCCTGTGTAAGTATTCATAGTCTGTGATCGGGTTGCCTCTTAACCTTCTCCTTTATGAACCAAATAGACTGAGCTGTAGTCTCTCCTTGTAAGGCAAGTTTTTCCAGGCGCTCTAATCGCTCTTGTGGCTCTTGTCTGAATCCTTTCCAAGTGTTAGAGGAGGTAAGGAATAAACCAGCTAAGCAGGGGAGGCCCACTTCTGTTTGATTGAGCAGTTCAGTATAAGGAATTGTTCAGTCCTATTGAGAAGATTGAGAGGTACATCATGACGAAGGAGGAAAACAAAGCAGCATGTTTCATCTGGGAAATGGAGGGGAATCCATGCCTCTCTGTCAAGCATCACTTTTCGAAGCAGCCCTGTCTTCCCAGTCATTAGCAGAAATTCAAGCTAAACTGTAGTTGCTTTTCCTTCTTGATGCCTCAGTCATATGTATTTGCCATCATGCTCCAGTTTTGACCTGTGTGGATCAGGTCTCATGTCCTCTGATGTCTGGGGTAAAGTTTCTACGCTTTGTATGATGCCAAAATTAGCACTAAAATGACTTTGAGAGGTTCCCAATAGAAGCATCTTGATAATTGCATGGTTTAAATTTTTTTAAGGGTTATTTAAAAATAATAGATATTATTTGTTACTTTAAATATGTGTGATAGATACCCTATCTGCTTGTGTAAAATAAGGCATCTTTATGCATACCCTAGCTGGTTTATTAATAGGGCTTTTCTGTACAACTTTAGGGCACAACTATTGTACCAAATAACAGTATATTATTTGATATATCTGTAAACCAGTGAATTGAGGGAATATCCAATTCCCTCTTTCCGATTCATGTTTTCTAAATAGAAAAATAACTGCCTATAGGCAGATGTGGCTATATCCTCATGCCATACGATTAAATAATTTTTAATAATACTTTTATCATATAATGTTTCATCAGTATAAACAACAAATGTGAATAATTAAAGATCTTAGTGAGGTCTTAATGTTGATTGTCTTGCCAGTGGTTTGTTTGTGCTGAGCGTTTGGGATTCAATGGAAACGTGGTGTGACGATGTTCTGATTTCATGCTGCTCACATTTAAACATGGTACATACTTAGGATGAAGCTTGAATTATTGAAGAATCAGAACAACTAATCCTTGATAAAATCAGAATACTTAAAAAAGTTAAAGCGAATACTTTGTCCTTCAGATTATATGACCTGAAAATAAAATTATTCAAAAGGATTTAATAAAACATAGGCTATCCTGCATGAGAGCTCTCTCAAGGCTTTTCAAGGAGTAAATGGTTACCATTACCAGAGGTAATATACTTCATTTGCTTTCCTAAGAAGCTACTTTGATATTAAGAGAAACTCTTGAGCTAGGATTGGAATTTAAACTCCTGAAGGGTATTTCATCTTCTGCCCTAACGTACCAGCAGCTTGTTCGATTCTGAGGTCAGCTCTATTAGTGGCATCAAACTGGCTTTAATAATTTCAGTGTTATTTCTCAATTTTTAATTCTTTTTTTTTTTTTTTTAGTTTCTGCAGCATCAGTAACAATTTTTAGCTGTTATGTGCTGTGGTTACAGAGTAGCTGGTGATGGCTCTCCTCAGAGTTTTCCATTAAAAAAAATCCTACATGTATTAATAATATTTTTCTCCCTTACTAGTTCTGCCTTTTAAGTGCAAAATTTTTTTATTGTAAATAGGAAGGTATACTAGCTATTTCTCTTCTGTTACACAGCTGTAGTTGGCTCCCTAGAGTACTTCTCTGAGCAGAATTTCCCAAGGGAATAGTAGTACATGGAAGTTTTGAGGGCGAAGAGATTCCCCTCACCTCCCTTCTCAATAATGATTCAGTGGAAATATCTGTGTAAAGAAGGTAATACGTGTGTGGGTGTGTTTGATTAAAAATCATTTATTCTTCTGTGTTACAGTATGTATTTTGATGTGATTTTGATAACTACCATCTCTTTGCAAAATAAAGCCATCCTTCGACTGCAGTAGGGCCTGATTTAGTGTTTGCTGAGGTCAACAGAGAGCTCCCACTTTGTTTTTGAGGGATTTGGTTCAGATGCTCAGGGAGTATAGCTGATCCATAAGACTGTTCAGCCGTGCTTGGGATAGAAAGGACAGAAACTGCACACTGGAATGTGGTACTTGCCTTTAGGCACCTGGAGGAGATGATGACCCAATGGAACTGGAAACAAATATATTCTTGCCATTTTTGCTGTTTCTATTCCTATGTTGTATGAGAAAGTTGTAGCCCATTATACTCATTGCTTAATCTTTGAGCCTCTTTTTCCTCTCCTTGCTTTAAAATGCTGCACCAGTTCCAATACACAAGATCCCTGCTTGCCTCCTGGGTTTCTCAAGCACTTGCATGTATGATCTTTACATGATATGTTTCTTCCAAATTTCCCCCTCTGGTAGCCCTTGTGGTGGGAAATATGAAGTGTGAGGTGAGGGCTCTCAAGGAACTGGTGCAGTGTGAACACATCTTCACATATATACCTGCTTAGAAATTGGGATCAGTTGAACCAAAAAAAACCTCAGCAAAGACATCCTCTTTGGTGTTTTACACCAAGCCTTGTGTTGACATGTGAAGGTATGAACACTGAACATAAGCATCACCTCTCCTCCCCTTGCTTTTGGCACTAAGAAATGCCATTGTCTTAATGTATAAAATTTTTCTGTTTGGCATGGTAGATGAGTTTCATTTTGGGGCAAGGTTATGGCTCCTTTTTGTTACAGGCATGCATTGATCTCATTAATTTGTGAGTGTAAAACAGAGACTGAAATTTCAGCAGGTACCAAATCCCCTTGGATTTGTTTAATTGGACTTGCTGTATGCAAAGGACTGGCAGGTAAATGCATTAAGTATTCATATTGCATGCTGGTTTCTTAGGTAAAAATAAAAACTATTCTACTCTTTATCATGGTCAAGTAATAGATAAGAAAACTTACTTCCAGCTGATGAGTGAGGGGTTATATTCCGACCTGCCTGTTGGTTGGTGCTGATCCGTTGCTTGGCAGAGAGCAGGGAAGCTCCAGTATTTCATATTGTATGCTACTGCACAAATAATAATACTATTTCCAATTCTCACAAATTATGATTATTACCCAACTGCTGATGACTGTTCTGTTTTCTTAGTCTTCCCTGGAAAGCTCTTTTCTGCTGCCATAGGTCTCTGCATGATTCCCTGCAATCCTGCTGCTCTCTAGTAGGATTCTGTCAGTGTTTGCTGGATTAGTGGGATAATTTGCTTTCCTGGCATGTTTTGCTTGTCCACGAGGACAGGCTGCTCAAAAGAAGAGAGACCTAACTTGGTGCATCAAGATGCAGAAACCAGTAACTATCATTAGTCGTGAGTTCAGTCCTCCCGGCGCTGAACTCGCAGTCTTCAGGAGCAGCAAGATTGATGTGTCTGTTGCTGGTTTAACATGCCAGCCTAGCCTGATTCCAAACTGAGTTGTAGTGTTATTATCCTTCAGTGACAGATATGTGCAGCGATGGTGATCTTTGACCCGCATAAAATAAGTCAAAGGAACAAAGCAAAACTTCAAAGACCACGAGTGTGCCCAACACTTTCAAGCTTATGAGAACAAACTGTTAGCGTGAGCATTGCGGAGATTCAATAATTTCATCTGTACCTTAGCACGTTTTTGTAATTCGAAATCGGACAGTCAATTTTAGAGGCTGAATTTCTTTTTCTCTCTTTTCTTTCTTTTTCTCAGCAATCAATTGTATGCTTTGATTTTCTTTTAACATTTTGCATATCACATACTCTGATTTATCACAAAAAATGCATGTTGCATATGCAACTAGTAAAGAGCACTTATGGTCCTGCTTTTGACAGAACAAGTCATTTGAGCCAGCTGCAGTAAAATTTTCCTGATTTGGACTAATGAGCAGGAGAGTGATTGCAAATTCGAGAATTTTCTGATGTAGGGAGCCAGGAAACAGCTATAAAACACAGAACAAATGCACCCTATAATGTTCTTTGTTCATTTATTTAGTACCATAAGGATAGTTTTGTTTTAATTATTTATGATAATAAACTTGTGAGTAAGGCATTCTGCTATATTTTGTAACGATAATGAAACTTGAGTGATGCAGGGCCTCTCCACAGCATCCTGGTATTAAACGTGTCTTGCAAACAGATTAAGGAGTTGGTCATATACCCTTTTAGGAGTTGTTTTGCTATTTAAGTAGAGGTTGAAACCTTGTTTTCTCTTTCTCTCCTATCTTTCCCCTCCCTTCCAGTTAAGGGACCTAATGCTGTTTCATCTATCAGAAATAGCCACTGTTAGAAAGCAGCTCTTAATTAAGGCTCAGTATCCTACACCTTTTAATGGATGAGAGCTCAATGAAAGCATCTTAAAGAACATTTCCAGACATTCTCGGCAAACTTAGAGTGAGCATCACAAATCTGCCCTTGGGCTGCTTTTATTATCATGCTAAGGGTAACAAGGAGGAGTCGGAAATACAATTAAAATGGCCTTTGCAAGTCACCTGTAAAATCTTTATGTGCAAATTATGGCAGGTGCAGCTCAGAGGCTCTACAGTAGTTCATTTCTAGTGGTGTGACTTCTTTCCTCTCACTGGTGATCTATTTAAGCCAAAGTTATTGAAGCAAAAGGCATTTCCTGGGGAATTAATGATTGTGTGGGAGGAGTTGATAACCTAAAGCAGAAGTGAGGGCCATCTATCCCAGCCCATCATTAGTCTCCAGAAAATGCCCTGTACTCAGATCACTGATTTAGTGATTTTTTTATTTTTAATATTTTTGACTGTTTGATTTTCTTTCTTTTTTTTTTTAAGTGAAAAAGATAAAGAGCATTATCAATTTGTTGTCTGTGTTTTTAATGATGCTCGAATACTGTGCTTATATTTATTTAATCTGTTTTAACCTGGTAGATTGATGACGTACTAAGCAGTGCTTAAAAACTTGACAAATAATAATAATAATGTATGGACCATTTATCAAGAATTAATGCCTCTCTACTAGCCACTCAGAGTACGTTTGCATTTGTTAGTATTTTATTAATTTGATATTTATTAGCCTCCTGAGTGCTAAAATTGAAGTGTTACTTTGCTGTTGGTGATAATACAACTAAAAAGTGAAAACCACTATAAATAGAGTATTTATGGTAACATTCAGTTTATGTTTAAACCTTTGCAACATGAAAAGGGGGGGGTTGTGTTTTCTGGTAGGTATTGCAAATAGAGATGCTGTAATAGCAACTCCTTATCATTGAAAAGGGAGGTTAATTGAGCTGTAGGTACCAGGACTAAGACATGGGAAATGGTTCCAATCCTGCTGCTGCCACTGATGTATCCTGTGGCCATGAACAAGCCCTTTAATTTCTCTGTGCCTCAGTTTCTCAATGCATGTTGCTAACGGCAATTAACTGCTTAACTAGTGTTTGCATATTGTTTTGAACTAGTAGCTGTCAGGAGAGCCTTTCTTGCCAAATTTGTAAATATTAACCATGGCAAAATTATGAGGGATTTATCTGACAGCTTCCAGGTTTGGTTTCCATCGTTTGGTGTGACATGCTACCCCAATTTCTCCCTTTGTCTGATGATTTCTGTCAGCATTATGAGATGGAGGCCTGTTAAATGGTAAATCTTCTAGATCAGATCTGACCAAAATCCTATTTAAACTAATACTCTGATGTGATTGTGTTGTAATCCAGTGAATTAACAGGATGATTTTTAAAAAGTAAGCTATGTTTTATTCAGGGGAATACTTAACCAGAATCTGTGCTGAATTGAGGAATGTAGTTGGTACAGTTTCCTCAAGAGGGTTTATCCTGGATGAGCTGACCTGACGGAAACCCGTGAGAAAAGTAAGAATTGATATACCCTGCTCTCCATAAGGGCAACTGAGATACGGAGGGACCAAGACTATTTCTGTTCAGGTAGTGAAACACTGACACAGAGGAGAAAAGAATCCAAGGAGCCATATGAGCAGATGCTTTTATATTTATAGAGTGTATTCCTCCTGATATTAATTTGGTACAATACCAGTTAAAAGAACATAAAGCTGTAGTTCTGTCTTATGACTGCTCCTTAATGTGTTTAATATCTGGCCAGCAATGATGAAGATATCCTCATGGCTGTGGCCAGATGACCTCCTTGAAGCTAAAATCATTAATTCAGATGTTTAAATCATCAGAATAAGCAAAGGTAGATGTGAAATGTGGCTATACATACCCCTTAGAGGAAAGGGTGAACTTTGTAGCTGGTGTTTGACTTCGCATTAGGCTCAGTTCATTCTGCTCCTTCCCTCAGCTCTGTCAGGGCTCGTGGTCTGAGGTCGGCGTCATGGCTCAGGGTCAGGCTGGATCTGTCACGGCCCTTGGTTTTGTCTCTCAGGATTGTCTGAACCATAGGTGGGTGTTACGTGGCTATAAAATCCACTCTGTAGGATTGTTTTCTTGAGCAGATGTTACACTGGCTTTAGAGCTGTAATTATTCTTTATTTATGTCTGGTTGCTTGAAACTGGCATTTAAAGAATGACAGGTTCTGTGGTAATATAGAAATGAGGGGGGTTGAATTACATATACAGTATGTTAAGTTAATGTGAGGAGAATAATCCACATTGTGAAAATGAGAGAATCCTTCCTAGACTGACAGAAATACACGCTTTTTTTTTAGGCTTTCAGTGTAGCAATGCAAGACTTTCAAGTGGAAAATTGTTAATTTACTATAATGAATTGAAATGTGTAAAAAACAAATATTTAGTTAATTGCCTCATAAATCTGTCTGTTACTATCAGTGAAATTAAATTGATAAACAGTTCTTTAAAATTAATTTCCACATGGCAATGTGCAGATTTTATTTTATTCAAACCCCATTAGATACTTGTATGAAAGAAAACATAAATTTAAAGGGTGTGTGTGACAAAACACACATTTCCTACCGTGGGTTCTGAGGTTTTAATACATTTGGCATAATGAGTAGAACTCAACATTTGTTCTTTTCAAAGGCAGTACCAGCTGAAAATTGAAGTACATCATATCCTTGTGATTGTATCATGTCACTTTGCTGTCAGTACAGCTGAACTCGGTGTCCTGTTGCTGCTGTGATCAGAGGGCTGGGCACGGGATGCTTGAAGGTCACATGTGGGTTTGGGCTCCCACCAGGGCTGAAAGTGCTGCGAGAGCCCGAAGGGAAGGTGGGATCTCTCAGGAGGACTATGAAGCTTATTTCTGGTGCTGAGAGGAGGAGTTTGGTGTTCTGTGGTCCTGTATTGCCTCCCCAACCACAACTTTTCCCAGTCCTGACCCGCTGCAGTAGCTCTCGCAGGCCCTTGTTATGAAAGGAGGTGGGAAGCTGAGTGCTCTTGTACTTTAATCACCTAATGACATTATGCCCTATGCAGTATCAGTTTGTCAAAGTAAGTGGGGCACTACACAAAATTAAATCATTTGATATACTCCATCCTTCCAGCAAATGTAATAAGAACATCCTTTCTGACCTCTCCCAGTGACATTCAGCAGGAGAAAACTTGTCTCACAGTGTATGACCTAGTGTTCTGGAAAGGCACATAAAGATAATTCTTCCTTGCTATGTGGTGGTGTTAGATAGTCTTAAATTTCAACTTGGTGGTTGTCATCTCGGAGCTCAGGGGTGGATGAATGGTTGCAAGTTACAGCTGGTCTTAGGGTAAAGTTTAATGTCTGGGAGCTGTGACTCCTCAGTTTTCTTTCCTTAGCCGTCTCTTCTTGAATGACTGTCATCACCTCGCTTAAACTTTCGTTCCCTCAGTTGTTTTGCTTGACAGTAGTTGCTCCATCCCAGAGGTGTAATTGGGCATGGCTTGATCTGATTCCTAAAGTGCTTTAAGATCCCCAAAGAAGCCAGCTAGAGGGACAAAATATTAGTGATAACAGTGACCTGTAAGGCTTCAGAGGAAGGAGGTTGCAAACACATTTTCATTTAACTTTAATAATACTTTAATAATCAAAAGAAGAAATGTAATGTTTAATATTTAAACAAAATTGCATTCCCTTTCTTCTCATGTTAAGTGAATATTAAAGCAGGATGGAAGCTAGTTTACATATTTTTACACTAGACTATTTTATTATTAAATAGTGAAATGTGCTGGAGTTGGCCAGCCTCCAATGAATATGATTCAACTTACATTGCATTTTAATCTGTGCATGTTACATAGTATAATATTTCTATTAGACAAATGGTTGATGGTAGGGAATTAAAAAAGGATGCACTTTTGTTAAGTATCACATTGTGTTCATGTTGTGAAAATAAGTGATACTCGTTTGCTGATTGACAGCAGAAGGGACAGAAATAGGTTTTTGGAGTGCAAATAACTGTTATTTAGGATGCAGTAACCCATGTGTCTGGTCTTAAAAGTGCAGGGTATCGTTAGTGCTGTGGAATGTGCACCTGAGATTCTCCAGAGACTAAAGAGCATAGGAGCTTCCTCTCTGTTTGCCCGTGGTGCCCCCCAAAAATACCTGTGAATTCTCTTCTCACGTGTACAGTACAACAGAATCTTTTTTAATCAGTGACATTTTTGGACCTGATGTGAGCAGTAAACCTCCTTTGAGTTAAGGCAGTAATTTTCAGATGAGTTGTGCAACTCCTTGCCACAGCGTATTCTGTTTGAGAGCATTCTTTGGAGAAGAGTCTCCTAGAGGTGCTAAATAAAAATATACCAGGTCTTTTGTACTTAACACACAGCTTCGTGTGCCCACATTTTCTCAGGGCTGTGGCGGTATTTTGGGGAGTGCTTTGCCCTGTTCCTAGGGGCTTTACTGGGCCTGGTGCCTGTTGTCAGAGGCAGGATGGGTTAAACAGAGCTTTGGTCTGACCTCCTCCTGGGAGCCTGGCCTTAAGTGGCCTTGTTTTCTTCATTGTGATATTTCAGTCATTCATGAAGTCAGTTTTAGATGTGAGGTTTCAAACACATTGAAAACATAATGGGGGGAACAGATACAGTTTCTGCTTGGCTCTGGGGAGCTGCAGTACTGGGATAATCATTTGCATCACACCCACCTTAAAAATTCAAGTAATTTCAGACATGAGGTTGTAGTTTTAGCCAGTCTAAATAACATTTTTGTTATGATTTTACTCTGTCTAAAGAAGTATTTTACAATATTAAGTGCTCATTTTTAGCTTTCAACTCCCAAAGCATATTTCAAACTTGTGTAACACCTACATGCCATATCCCTAATTGCACAGCATTCCCTTGTCGAGTTAAATTTAAGGGTGTTGTTTTTTTCAGGGAGCATGTTACATTTGGTTTACTTTTTCTTTGTGACAGGGTCTGTGATCTGCTGCCTGGTGTGTGTGTGTGTGTGTGTCTGTGTCAGTGCTTATTGTGGTATAGAGGCAAATTTGATTATTCCCCAGTGACTTGGTTGAGGTTTCATGTGTACAATCTATGACACCACTAAAACAAAATAAATATATATATGTGTATATAATTGCTCTTTAGTTCAGGGTGATAATGGCTTGTGGGGTAGATTAGGAAATTTATTTGGTATCTCACTTGTTTTTTTCTTTGTTTTGTTTTGGTTTTTTTTGTTTGGTTTTTTTGTTTGCTTTTTTTTTTAAGAAATTCTTAAGTTTTGTTTATTTACCTTTATCAACCAGGAAATCTCTGCAGTCAATATGTATTGTAAGTAATGACCATAGGAGTTCTGTAGCTCTGGCATGTGCTGGTTTGTACTTAGGAGTCTTTAAACTCTTGACAGTTGATAAAAAAAATCTCTGTTTAGCATGAGGAATATAACAGAAAATCTAGTTTATAGCAAGAAGTGGCTGCGGCTTAGAGCTGGCTGTGTTTTGAGACCTGGCTTTTTTGTCATTATTGAATGGCTTGGTCCCATCCAGCCCTCATTGAATTCACTGGGAAAATTGCCAGTAGCATCAGTTGAAGTTGAACTATGCCCTTAGAGAGGACATAAACCTCAGCAATGCTGATGAACTTTGTGCTGGTTTGGTTAAATTATTTTGTCATACTTTATGCTGTGTTTATAAATGAGGAATAAACATTATATGTTTGCTGAAGGCATGAACAGGATTTGTTATAGATTATCTTCCTCACTAGAAGCCAAGGATGATGATAATCCTTTGACCTGCTGACTCTGAATACAGTTAGGAAAAATAAGCACAAAATATTATTATTCTCTTCTAAGCTGTGTGTAACAGGCACCTTGTTTCTGTGAGGCTTTTTAAGGTGTGGTGGAAGAAGGCTGAAAATTCAGGGTTTGAAATGTTCTAGGTTCTTTCCATCCTGATGAGCACTAGGTCTCGTGAACCTGCAAGATCATTGCATCTCCTGCAATTTGGTAGTGCCCAAGATGAGCAATTTATTTCACAACAGCATTGAAAAGGGGATGCAGGTGGACTTGAATTTAAATTGAGAGCACCTTGCATTTATTTGATCATCTCTGTCCTTTCCTTTGGTTCTACTAAAACACATGGAGGTAATTATATAGAGTTTCAACTGAGAGAAGAATAATTTATATAAAAGATAATTTCTTTAGCCCGGCAATGTCCTAAATAACAAGCAATTAAATTATATTAGGCTTACAGTACTGTTTTTTGTGCACTGGAGCCTGAATCAGCCTGTACGTGTGCACTGCACACCAAGACCTGCGTGAACTTCTCCCTCAGTCCAAAACTGATGAATGAAATAGCCGTCCTACAGAATTCGTAATTTTCCTGTGGTGATATTCTTCAGCACATGTTAAGTTTAAGAACATGTGGTTAAAGAGCTGCACAGCATGTGAAAATGCTCAAGGGAGCAGAGGTGCCTGTTAGTAAATGAATGCATTTATTAGAGCTGTAGGAGCACTCAGAAGCATTTCTGCAATAAAATACCCAAGCAGTTGATTCTGCTGATTCATCTGTACCCAAAGGTTGTGTTAATCAGTGATTGTTTTGTGACTCTTTTAAAAGACTAGATTTATTTCTGTCTATTCTGCCATCTCTTGCATGTCATTGCCAAAGTTTCAAGCAAATACAAACATTTAGACTCCATTTTTAAGGCAGCATCCTACAGGTCTCCAGGAAGTTTTGAGTGGCAGTATTAAAAAAAAAAAAAAAGTTATATTCATGAAAAAAGATAAAGACAAAACTAGAATTCCAAAATGGTTTTCAGCTCAGATGTAAGAATGCAATCTGTACCTACTAAGTGTTAAGTTCAAGATTTCGAGTTTCTATATATTAAAATGCATTTTAATCTTTGAAAATGGTACATGTACAAAAATAAAAGGATCTTTTCAAGAAATGTTTCATAATTTCAGGTGTTCAGGTGAAGGAAAAACAGACTGTAACAAGCACTGTCAGAAGATTTTTATTGATTCAAATTAGTGTTATGTCTTGGGAGTAATATATGTAAAATACACTCTTTGTAGCAGTACTGTGCCACGTTTGCTATTAATGTGTATGAAGAATAATGCACAGCGTGCAACTAAACACAACTGTATTCATTAATGCACAATACATTAGTACACAGCTGTGTGCATTAATACACAGGGTGCTGGTGCAGATGGGCGTGTGAAGTACGGTGGCAGCTAGGAAGTTGTTAGGAGAGCTCTCTGAAATACAGTCCACGCTTTGGCAAAGGCTTAATGGCTTCATTGCCTTCAGTGAATTTTGTAGAAACATCAAATCCTGGGACAGATCAAAATTAAAAAAGACCCAAAACCCCCCCAAAAAACCCCAACAGTAACAACAAAACCTCCAAACCAAAAAACATTTAGAAATCTGTTACATTCTGTTAAACTCAGGCAATGAAATTGAGAGTTAAGGTTTCCTATTTTCTTTCCTATTCAACCCCCTTGTAGCAATCAGTCCCCCTTACAGTCACAGCACATTACCTATCTAATAAAGCTTCCTAATCCAGCCCTAGTGTCCTGAATGGAATTCATTGGATGCCAAAAATGCTCTTTCATTTCACATTTATGTAAGTTTGTTGCAAGTCATAACTAGAATACTGGATTCCAGGTGTTTCTGGAAAGTTGATATCAGCACCTTAATGTGCATTCATTTATTTAAAGAAAAAAGTTACAACAAAAATAACCCCATAATGTTATCTTAACCAGCTCTTTTCTTTATGAATCGGATGTTTACTCTTAGAAATACCGCATGTTGGAAAGCTATTTTATGTGATGGATGTTCTGATGACTGTTTGTCTTTTATGTCCTTCTGAAGATGTGGTTATAACCATTTTTCTCTTTAGGTTCCTTTTTCCCCCCTCTTTTTCTTTCGGTTTTGCTTTTGTTTCTCATACCGCAAATTTGAACTGACAAGAAGACTGTAATAGGACTCCAAAACATACCTTGAACACACATTGTTAAGCAAATTACAATTGCTGATGTCATTTACAAGTGTTGCCTTTCAAAGGATGAACGTGTTCATTTAATTTGCTTTTTAAATATCCATAACAGTGTCCCCAAGCATTTTAATAAAACAGAAACAGTTAATTATTGCCGAAAAAGGGTACCCAAATATAGTGATCTGCAGCTTGCATTTAAATGTCTTTGACAGCACTTCTCCCTTGAAGAGAAAATTGTGTAAATTGCCAGTTATTATATTTTTTAATAAATAAGTCTTGACTCTGTTTCTCTTTTCTTCCCCACCCCTCTGCAATACTGTTCAACAACCATACTTTCAGTGGGACCATTTCTATTACAGAGTGATTGAGCTCTGATTTACACATCAATTACCCAACTTCATGGAGATTTTCATGCTCCCCTAGCTGACATCAATGAAGCATAACTGCGTAAGCGCTTTATTTCATCCTAGTTTTTGATAACTCAGACTGATAACTAATCATATTGAAAGACAATGTGCTATGATACAGGAAACAATAAATGCTCCCCTTTGAAACCTCATCTGTTCTTTATATGCTTACTATTCAGGAGCTTATCTCTGCCATCCATTCCCCCAGAATCGTTCCTTCCAAATTCACGTTCAGGAAAGGTTTGGGGCTGCACAGTACTAAAAACAGGAGAAAGCTGAGGTAAAAATAACATTTTCTAGGTACTTGGCATGTGTGAGAATAACTAAAAAGAATGAGGAATATGACAAATACTAGCCAAACCCTTAGCTTACATTTCCATAATTCACCCAGGGGTCTCTTGGACGTTATTTTCTTTGGAGGCTTTAATCTTCTCTATTCTCTATTAAATGTGCTACAGGAATGACATTGTTTTTAATGCAAATTGTGGAGAGATTTAGCTCATGTGGATAGATAACCAGTGACCATCTCAAGTGTTTCTCTGCAGAACTGTTGAACATCAAAGACAGAATATTCTATATTTTAAAATAAATCATTTATCTTGAAGTGCAGTGATAGATATGTTCTGTGCTAGATACTCTCAGTAACTATTCATGCTATGAAAAGGAAGACAACATTAAAGTAAACGTTAAATATGAAAGATACTAAACTTGTAAAGCTATTCTATCATGGCTTGATTTGTCTCTGTCAAGTAGGAAAGTTACCAGGACAAAGATGTAAGCTCAGTGGTGATAAACAGAGGGAGAGGAATTTTGCTATTTTAAGTGTGGTAGTGCTTATATTGTTTATCATTAGTGAAACAAAGACTTCAGATCAGCAGGGAAGATATGTTAAGTTGGCCATATTTCTGCTTAAATATCAGATTTTGAAATTCCTCTCATTTACTTAATACATTTTATGACCTGCAATGAAATTTAAGACCTGAGGCTGCTTTTTCTTTTTTTTCTTTTTTTTTCATTTGGAATAAATGCATTATAATACCAGTGTTTATACTGGGAGAATCTGCATAGATGAAGGAAGGCAGTTTTTCTTCCTTTGTGCAGCGCTGTGGTACTCTGGTTTTACATCGAATCAGTGGAGTTACGGTGAAATAAAACTGGAGTTGTGTAGAGGTGAACTCCCATTGTAGTGTATTTGTTAGAAGTAGTCTTTCACCTAGTTTGATTGCCAGGTGAAGTGCTTTTTGCCTTACTTTTTTAAGGAGAATTGCACAGGTGTGGAAAAGCAAGTCTGTGTTTTAAGCATGGGGGGATATCCTTGTTGACCTGAGTTGGATTTCTCCTGTAAGTTAAATATATTCATGAGTGGGTTTTGATTTGGGATGTTTAATACCTCGTGCAGGCGTATGAGTTGGTTTTCAAGGAAGCCCAGTTTCTGAGTTTACTTCTCCAACTTCCTGAGTGCTTGTGGGCAAAGTAAAAACTATGAAGCAACAGCCTTGGGAAAGGACTTTCAGTTCTCAAATTTGTACCATTTTATATCCACTATGTCTTAGTTTAGAAGCTTGTGTTTATTTCTTGCTTCCACAAATTACAAACATTTCAGTTTGAGAATGTCTTTCATCATTTAGGCATATCTGATATTTCAAGGGGGGAGTGGAACTAGTACAGGGAAATGTTTGATTTGATCGTGGTGTGCATTTTTGTGAATTGAGACATGTTATTGAGAACAGCAACTACTGCTTCCTTAACTTGTGGATAAATGCTGGTTTTTTGAATGTCATTCATTTATCCTCGTGGATGTATTCTGTCACTGCTATAAAGCCTCTCTGCTCTTGATTTTTTATTGGTTCTTTCCCTATTGGGCTCTTGTTGTTTTGACTGAATCAACAGAGCCGTGTTCTGTTCTCATTCATGATTCGTCTGCAACGTGAGGTGTTTGATCATTTTTCTCTCTTCTGCTTTTTCTTAATATCATAGAGACTACTCCTTGAAACTTGTCTGGTCTGACTTCTTTCTTCTGCTCCTTCTTCAGTCTTTCAGGCTCTTTCCTAGTCTTCTGCGCTTTGGGAGACTTCTGTGACTTTAGGTAGCACAACTTTGAAAATAAACCCCAAACTGTAGGGCTCAGCCTTTAGCTGTTGGTCTCATTTCATCAGCTTTCCTTTAGCTCTTCCCTATAACCTCTTACTTTGTTGCAGTCTGTCCTAAAAGGGTTTTTCTTTTTCCTCCAGATCTTTTGCACCACATCCTCTCACTTTCACCACAGATGACTGCACTGTACTTCCCAGTGCCCCAAATTTTATTCTCCTTCTAGTTCTCCTTTTTGTAGCCAGCTCTCATCTGACTTTCATCTCTTATCGCCAGATCCACATTTTTAGCTTCCAGTCCAAAACCTATGTGCATGTCTGTTATCTTTTGCCTTGATATAACCTCCTCCTGCCTCAGCCAGCTCCTCCTCTCCTCTGTTCTCCAGGGACTGGGCTGGATGGTCCCTGCAGCCGTTGTGGGCTGCAGTGGGGGTGAAGGTGCAGCTCTGCCATCCTCACTGGCACCCTGCAGGCTCTCACAGGCTGAGCACCTGGCCTGTCACAGGGCATCAGCTCACCGCTGACCCTTAGGGTGCCTGTAGCTGAGAAGAATGACAAATGCACGTATGTTGCTCTGATTGCAAAGCATTAAATATCAAATGCTGTTACTCAAAATGCATTTGCAGCCTGCCCCGATGTTAACATACCAAAACAACAATACAGTTGTAGTTGCTATTCTTTCTGCCATATCCAGCACACCGGTAATTTGTAGGTTGGTGGTCTCATGTGTTCTTGTACCATTCTTACTGCTCACCGTTCCTGATCTTCCCAGATTCATGTACAGACTTCCCCCTCTTGTGCCATTCTTACTGCTCACCATTCCTGATTTTCTCAGATTTATGTACAGACTTCCACATTCAAATTCAATTATTAATCTAATAAGTGGTAACAGAACAATAGAGCTCATGTATCTAAACTGCATTGTCATGTAACAGTTGTGTTTAGGGAACTGCCCTCTCGGATCTAGTGAATATTGTGGCCTGCAGCTGTTTTCTTCTAAATCTCTTTTTTAAAGATGTTTACAAAAGTCTGTATTGTGATATCTTGCTCTCCTGGCTTTAGAGGAGTCATGAAGTATTTTTAATACTGGTGAGACAGACTGAACTCTGGTGTTCCTCATAGTATCTGACTATAGTTTTCACTGACACCTTTACCACTAATCACATATCTGTGTTTCACAGAACATTAGTTAAGCTAAAAATTAAACATAAGTCCCAGAGATTGCATTGTGGCCGCATTAAGAATTTCTGGAGAGCATCCCATTAGATTCTCAGTGCGCTGTAGCCTCGAGATCTAATCAGCATCCCTCTTTGAATTACACGGAACCCAAAAAAATTGTTGTCCTAATCTATGTACGATCTTACAATGTTTGACTTCCCGTATCCACCATCAGCGCCGTGTCAAGCGTTCTCATAGCAAAAGTACATTTTCAGAGAAATAAACCAAGTCATGGACCTGACAGGATGAACAACCACTTCCTTTTGCATAGATACTTTGTATGCTTAAGGCTGCTGTGTGACTCTGCTAGTGGAAAGTTCGAAAGGCAGAATGCAGCTTTAATTTATTCTCTTTTTTTGTTCTCACAAGAGAATATATGAGAATGAGATTTGGATCGAAGCAGAGGTAGCAATTTACTTAGGGTTTTGCTTATGTTGTAACATGGATTCTCACAGTTTTGCAGTCTGTAAACATTGTTGGGGTCTAGGGCTTGAGGTGTGCCTTTGCACTTACCTCTCGGGTGCCTGAAATAGAAATCTTTCATACACACAATGAAAGAGAAATACTTCACTGTGTTGTGTTGGAAAATACTGTATTTTCAAGCTTTTAGTGTTCACGTTCTAAGCACTGTGTTAGCTTAAGTTAATGTCTTTTGAAGTGATTATGCCACTTTAAATTATGCCAATGCTGTTTTCATAATTTTTGAATTTGTGGTTTTGTAATGTGTCATAAAGCATATCTTAGCAGTCTTAGGGTCTTTGCTGCTTTTTTTTTTTTTTTAATCAGATAGGATATGGCATAATGCCTCACTTGGTTTCCTAAATACTTTGCATGCTTGTGACCTGAGCTGGCTCTTAGATAACAAAATGCTGGAACCTCACATGAAGGGTGACATGTGTTGTGTGCTGTACTCTGTGATCTCTGTGTTCAGTGGTCAGATTCAGTTTGATTTGAATGTGCCCAGGATTTCACCCTGAAACCCCAGGCCCAAGGAAGCCATTGGGAAGCTGTAAAACACAGCTCTAACTTTCATGAATAATTCTTTCTGAAGTGAATGCTGGCAGTCCTGGGGTGGGACTGCTCCCATAGCAAAGATTACTTATGCAGGATATAAAATCTTGCTTAGACTGGATCCGTGAGACTGGGCTTATAACTTCACCATGACCTGATCTTGCTGAACAGTCTATGGGTCAAACTGCCAAAGAAGTCTCTGGAAAGATCCCCCTTGAGAGGGATAAATATGGTGTGTTCCTGCTGCTCCTGGGCTGGATTATTTCTGGGTTAACCTTGCTCTTGACTCCAGCAAAGCTGTGGGGAGAGATGGAATCAGCCTTGGCCTCATCTTTGGGTACCAGTTTGGGAAACAGCTTGCATTCGCTTACTCCCATACTTGTGGATTATAATCTTGATTTAGGGTATGAAAGGAAGGGATACTCATTCCCCCCTTCACCTTTCAGTGAAGAGGTTGCTTGTGATTTACAGTGTTACGTCAGCAATGTGGTTATGTGTAGAATAGTAAAGTGACTGTCCTTACAACGATTTCTCTTCTGTCTCCCTCAGGGAACCAGCAAACAGTACCTTCTGCAAAAATACAGCATTGATTATAACAGTGTTCTGGAGCTTGCTCTTGGTGTTAGTGATGTCAGTACATCAGGAGGTGTTATAAACAAGTAAATTAAATAAAACAAAACAGCATATTTTCAGCCTTCTGATTTGTAGAAGGAAAATGTAGATGGAAATTATTCCGCTCAGCCTGTGTAGGTGGCTTTGCATTCAGTTTACAAGCCATAATCAAGCCTTATTCAGTCCAAGTCTGAGTGGTCTTGAATTGCTTAAACCAATTATTAATTCATATTTTTTATTTAGAAATCTCATTGTGGCATGTCTTTTTTTTTTTTCCTTTCCTTGCCTGTACAAAAACAAGTGTATAAGTGTAAGGCTACATGGAGTCATCAGGCAACAGACATATGCTTTCCTGTGCTCTCCACAGGGCTTGCAGGTTCAAACACAACCTGCCCGAATCATAAGAACTTTAATTGAGTAGATAAAGAGGTCCTCATAATTATAAACTGCAGTAGGTATAACAAGAGGCTAAATACATAGCTGTGGTTTTAATTAGCTGGTGCTTCAAATTAGTAATTGTGGTTTCACTCAGAAATCAGTGACTTTATACACTGTTAAAGCCTCATCACTGTGCAGTTCATTCCTCATTATATATCTCGGTGTGAAGCTTTCAATACAACATCATGCTGAGCTAAAAAGGCAAAAGTTGTAGATATTTGGTTATCTTCCGAGTGCAGTGGAGCTCTATGGAGATTTAATTCATTCTCGCCAGAGGTAGGAGAATTAACTGTTCTTTGTTACAGCTGTAATGTGTGTGTTTGTATGTCAGCATCTGTACATGCAGGCTGTGTGTGGATGTGTGCATGTATGGCCAGGATCTATCAGGGAGATAGTGCTTTCAGCAGATAACATCAGGGCATGCACCGAATCTCCTATTCAAATTGTCATCTGGAATTCGGGAGCTAATTAACTGACACAAAGCAGAGCCAAAAGCCTCGTAACAAATCAAATGCGGGTTGAAAGCACAGAAGTGTCCCTTAATGCTTGTCACATGAGAGGTTGTCAGTGCACGTTGAAGTATGCATCTTTTCCTTTCCTCTTTCCTTTGCTATTTTTCCCTCTCCTTCAGGGTTTTAATTATATCTCTTCCCTCAGAGGAGCAGGAGGTAGTTTGCAGAGCCAAGAGACCAAAGTACTTCAGTGCTATTCAGGGGAGAAGTGAATGTGGTCTCTCAGCCTGTCATCTAGGTCTGGCAGGTGCACAAAGTAAGCTGACACACAGATAAGTGCCACTCACCATTGCTACACTGAGGTGCTAGATCCTTTTCTGTGTTTGTGTGTAGAATTATCTGATACTGGAATCAGCCATCCTAAAATCTCTTCCAGCAGCCTGCTGCTACGAAAACACTTCTTAACCCCTCCTTGACATCTACAATGAAGCCGTACATAACTTTTAACAAGAAGTGGGACAGAATTAGGTGGTCTAAATCACACGAGGCTGCACTGGAGCCTTGGGATGGATGTTTAGTGTAATGGATTTGTAGATGTTGCTGTGCTTCCTTGCCTTCGCGATTGCTTCCCCTGCACAGACGCACACTTTGTGGGCACGCCTGTGTGCCTTTGTGTGCAGGTACACATGTGTTTACAGACTGTTAGTACGAGGATGTCAAAATGTATTTTATTCTTGTGCATAGTGCTCTGTTAATTTGTAAACAATATTTTCATTGTTCCATTGAAACACTTTCCATTGGGCATGTCCTACTGCCCAATTTTGTGTAGTTTTATGAATCCGTATTTAAATTTTGGAAAATTATTCAGTGGCTGTTTCTTTCAGACTCGTCCTCGGGAGTTGCATTATTTCTGATGTTTGTTGCTATTACTGATAGTAATGAATGTGTAAAAAAATTACGGGGAAAATAACGTGTTGTCATTCTTATCTTTCTCCAGTCACTATGAGCAAGACCGGAGTGCACTTAAGCGGAAGGAATGGGAGAGAAGAAACCAGGAAGTCCAGCAAGATGAAGATCTCTTTGCTTCAGGTTTTAACCTCTTTGGGGAACCCTACAAGGTAAATTACATTGTTGTTATGTTCTGCACTTTCAGAATGTCTTATACAAATACAAATAAAGCTTCTCATCACCTCTAAGAAATGGAAGTATTGCATCTGCCTTGGTACGTACACTCTTGAATACACTGATTATCCAAATCAGCATACAGCACCAGAGCAAACTGAATGTGCTGCCCAGGTTGCATTGGCAGAATCAGGAATTTTGGTTACAGTCCAGTTCAAGATTTCTTCCTCTAAATACACAGCAAAGTCCTGCAGTAGAAGTATGTGCAGCTGATATATCTACAAGTTGGTTTGTGCCTACAAAGCTAGCACTAAGTTCTTTTATTTTTAAGAAGAAAATATATCTGAGTTGTTAAAACCAACGTCCTCTCCATAAATAATGAGTCCCTAATCTTTCTTGTACAATCATAACCATCCAAGGAAGTCTTTTGGGAAACTGAATCTTTGGGGAGCATAACAAGGGTATGAAAGGGACTTTTGTTACAAGTCCTATTCTCTCTAAGGAGCTTTCCTGCCTGAGATTTTCATCACCAAGGGATGTCCCCCTTTATGATTTCTGCTGCTTTGATTTTCAGTAAGACATTCCCTAAAGAATTCATCAGAATGTAAATTTCCATATCTCTTTCTCCTCCCAATCAGTGACATCCATTGAAAGGCCACCACTTCATCTTTCCATTTTACATTGTTAGCAGCTGTAAGGGAGGATGAGGGCTCTTTGAAAATCACCCAAAAAGGAGGAGAAAAGACTGTCATTATTATCAAATGGTGTCTAATAATTATAGACCACAAAAGTGTGATGGATGCACTCGACTCCAGGCTGTACTGTGGTTCAGGCTGGCTGAGGAGCAACAGGCCTTTCTTCCTTGGCATGAACTTGCCAGCTGGAAAGCCCCTGGCTCACGTTCAAGGAAGTGAAGGTATCTTGACAAATATTTCAAAAGGTGATTTTGAAACCCAAAAGCAGAAGATAACCAAAGTACTGAACAAGATATCGGAGCTGAAATGAAGACATCTATCTTGTCTATTCTATTGATTAGCA
Source organism: Mohoua ochrocephala (assembly GCA_013398855.1). NCBI lineage: Eukaryota > Metazoa > Chordata > Aves > Passeriformes > Acanthizidae > Mohoua > Mohoua ochrocephala. Next base: position 151,070 of record VZTA01009260.1, on the reverse strand, counting down.
GCCAACTACTTTACCCTGTAAATGCTGTCACCAGGATGGGCCCAATTTGGTCTCTCCCTGAAGTGCAGCTGGACTGCACCCCAGGTGACCCTCTGCCTGAGCAAGGATGCCTCTCAGGGGTAAAGACTCCTTCCTTGCCCAAAGCAGAGAGATCCCTTACCCATGGCAGATACTTGGTAAGTGACTGATACTATGCTGAATTAATCCTCTGTAACATTACCAGTCCGTGTAGCTACTCAATATTATTGTAAACACTGTATGGACAATTCCATTAGACTAATGCAAGTGGTCATTTGGATTTCAGGAGGTAGACCAGTGTGCAAAACACTGCAAAATTTTGTGTCAAGAACTAAAATCATACGCCACCAATATCTATTGTATAATAAGAATGACAATATCTGATTTTAGATCTGTTTAGTGTGTATGTATTTGCACCAACTGTACACAGAGCATGTGTTGGTTTTTTTTTTTCCAAAAACTGAACAACTAAAAAGCAAAAAGTTATCCTGGTGGTCTTTCTGGGCAATTTTTTAAAAAATTGCTTTTCACCTACTTGGCAGAGAAGTTTGTAAACTTTGTGTGATTAAGCAAAACATAATACATTACCTCCGTAAAAAAGCATTGTAATTATAAATTGTGAAAGATAAAAACTGAGAGGAAATTGCATGCAAAAATAGTTAAACAGTTAGTAGTTAAATCTGTCTTAAATTTTAAGAAACAGGAAGAAACAAAACTGAATAGGAAAGCTTGGTCTTGCTTACACTTTACACTATTAGGAAAAAAGGGATAAAGCGATAGACCACTATTTCCTTTTTAAGTTCTGCATTGCTAAGACCCAGCCACAGTATAGTTTCCTAGGCACTAATAAAAGCTGAGTCTAAGTCTTAGTGGATATGTAGTGATTTGTATTCTTGAGTAAGTGCAAAACTAAATTCAGGGTTTTGTTTGCATTTATTCTAAAACAAAATGAAGAGACCCTGACATGAGAACAAATATCCTGCACGTGCAGTTTGAATTTCTTCTCTATTTTGAGATGAACAGATGTTTGTGTGTTCATGAGGCTCGAGGCCTTGTGCACACAAGAAGCTGTGCTTGTCTCTTCTGGTCACACTCAATGGGAGCAGAGCGAGATAAAACTGTCCAGCAAAGTGTTGTGGCCTGAGATGGGCACAAGGTCCACATCCTCACTGGGCTGGCTCTGCTAATGAGCATCAGCTCACGGTACAGCTGGTACATTTCTGAAAGATCTAGGGGGGTGAGCGAACATGGAGGCAACAGTGACAAAGAGGAGGTTGGGAATAGCAGGTCTCAGGAAATCGGAAACACCTCTTTTTCTTGCTTTTGTTCCCAGACCTTCTGTCTTTACTTGTTTATCATTCCTTCCTCATTTGCTTCAGCAGTATCCAGAGGAGGGACTGTCAGGGTAGGGAATACCACCACTGCTGTTCTTGGAGTTTTAAAGACTGAACAACTGGCAGCTGTTTCAAGATTGCACTAATGTTGGGGGATATTAAAAGTTGCACAAAGGAAGGCACTCCTATTTTCTCATGGAGCCTACTGCCATTGTGAATCATGAGATGTGTGGAGTATCTGCCTTCATCTGTCATTTCTCTGCTCTAGCCTAGCTGTTACAGCCTCTTTCTTTCCCTCTGTCAAATGAAACATAGGTGTTCATTATGGTTTTGGACAAATGCATGTTTCTACATTGATTCTTTGTAGTTTTTATGTGTGTGCACTTACATGAAAAGAGATACTTATTTCTGTGGGTGTATAAAATACATTTTTCCATGCTTGTTAAAAGATAAACATCTCCTTTTGAAGCTCCACTGTCTCATGTGGGAAAACAACACCTTTGACAAAGTGATGATATCCAACATTATTTTGGGAAGGTCAGGCAGCAAGGGCTGTGTTGCTCTTTAATGCAAGTGGGTTGCAGGTCCTGCCTTCGAACCCTGGTGCAACCTGCTTGTGCTTGATTTTGCAGAAGGAATCAGAGAAGGGCCTGCAGTGTAACAGCAACAGACGTTTGAAAAAGCAATGTTGGAGTTTTCCTGAGAGAAACTGTAATTTTACTACTGGATTGTTGATATCTTTTAATGTTTTGAATTAGTTAAGAGTTTCAGAGATGAGTATTTTAAAAGAAAACAGTAGGAGTATTTTTGTTACTTTTCAAAGGGATTGCCTCAGAAGAGTTCAACTTGAGAAAGAGAACCCAATGGGCAGCATTTCCATTGTGGAGCCTTTGGTGAACATTAAATCATTTATCTTTTTCAGGTAAAGGCCCTCCATGCTTTTCAAGCTTAGCATAAAAAAGATCTCAGCTTCTAATCCGTGGAGGTTAGTTTAACTATGAGGCATAAGGAAGTGAATGAATTATGAAACCTCAAGTTTCACACAAATTTTCACAAAACACTTGTAAATGAGGCCTATAAGTTTGAGTGCATTAGTTCTTTTCTTTGTAAAACTATAATGCAATAGCTAGCTAGCAAATTAGTCTTCCAGTAGGATTCTATTACAGATAGCTTTTGAAAGAAATAGAAGCAAATGCAGGAAGATGTGCATTTCCTAAATTAACAGAAGCCTAGAATGAGGGGGAATGCTACTAGCCATGAGTCATAAAGCAGGCATATAATTTATGCCTTGGAATACTCAAAATGCTGCATTTCCTTGATAGCAACAAAATTGTGATTCAGCATGCTGTTCAAAAAATAAGATGTACGGAGGTTTGCTTTAAGAAATCAGCCAGTTATCCAGAATATGAAGGTAGAAATTGTCCCCACTCTGGAAGTAACAAAGAGCAAGCAGGAATTATGACTGGATTTTGTGTTTCTCTTGTTGGTATCCAGGCTTGTCAAGAATTCTGTGCTTCTCGTGAGAGCCTTGAATTTGTTATGGAAATAAAGTAAAAACATTAATGTTATGCTTTATGTCTTAAATGCAGATAGAACAGTGCACTACATGCCTGAGCTCATTCAGACTGTGATGCCCAAGTCTGATCTTAGTTGTGTGTGCTCTAGTTTTATTTAAGTGTAAGTCAAATTACCATTCATAATGGTTTTTTTGCTTTGCAGTCTGGTCCAAAGGCCACTGCAAAGAGTAATTATCCTTCCATTGACTTCAATAACCGTTGGATATGAGCTTTAGTGTACTTAAAAGACACTAAGGATGTCTAAAATAATTTAATCTCCATGGTTTTCAAAAAACATAGTTTTATTAATGTTCCCAGTAAAAGACTGTGAATAATAATAATAATAATACCTAACATTTATACAATGTCTTTTATCCCCAGGATGTGAACATTAGGCATAAAATAGAGTTAATATCAAGCAGAGTTATATTTATCATCATGTGACACGTAAAAGAAAATAAGTTGAGAGAATTAGGTACCTCCAACATAAAATTATTGAAAAGATCTACTTTCAAATTAAAACATTTTCTCTGTGAGGATCTAGACAAGCCATTTAGTGTGCTGGGATGCTGAAGTGTTACAGTGATGATATGTTGTCAGTACCTTTTTTTTTAAAAAAACTTGTGCTTTCTGGAAAGTAAGCTAAATGCACCCTGGAAGTGCAGCTGAACCACAGAGGTGAAGGTTGGTTGTCGGGCTTTTTTTTGATACTGTTATTTCCCATGTTCTATCCCATAAGGAGTTAAAGTGTTTGGGCAAGGAGGAAACAGAGCAAGTATGTAAGTGTTTAGACTTCGAATCATAATTCCTGCTGGGCCCTTAAGCACAATGGAATCTCCTTGTTTTAAATTTGGGGGTTGAACAGAGAGAGCCTGGTTTTGGCTGCTGCCCAAACAGCTCATTGTGCAACTCAGTTGAAGGAGACTGCTCGTATACAAAGAGCTTATTCTTGGCTTAGCTAGAATATAATTTTTGCCACTAAAATGACCAACCTAGGGACTTTGTTAGTGAATAAAAGTGATTCGTGGTTCTCCACAACTGGGATTATTAACTGTGTCAGTTAGGAGCACTGGAAAAATGTACAGAGACGGGAACAACATTGAACAGTTAATTTTTAAATCACTGCCTCAGTGCAGTGCTAATATATGTTACAATCCCTGAGAATGAGCAAAAGGAAATTTGCATTTATTATCTTCTTTTTTTAAACATTTTTTATGGCATGTTCAGTACTCTTCTCATCCTCTGACTAGTTCAGCAGTGGGTAATATAAGTAGATATTTCAGAAGAAATCCATGCATGAATTTTTTTCATCACTCAAACTTCTCCTCAGTATTTGAGGAAAGTGGGATTGGGGCATCGTAGGATCCCTCACCGAGGACTGTGACGCTCTCTAACCAAGCACAAGCTCATAATGCTAATTTTCCCCGTCTTCATGGCCCGGTGTTAAGGCGCCATTGGACTGTGGCACTCCTTGTTTTATTGAGTGAAAAATCCCCTCCAAACAGAAGTAGAGTTGGCTGTATCATGACATAACTTTGTCATTTAATTCCAGACTGTAGAAGTGAACCATCTGCTTGAACAGGAACTGTAGTTTGGCTTTGTTTTTCCCCTTTGAGTCTTGTAAAGCCATAAGCATGGGGAATAAGATGTTTTAGTCCTCTGCTGGTCATTTCAGTGGAACAGAAAGGTCAGTAGGAAGGCTGGTGTTTTTGGATCTCTGTGGGGTGAGTTAGAACAGGAAGAGAGAGGAAATCAGCTGTGTATTAATTATAGCTTCCAGCTTATTTGTCCAGCTTTTTACCAATGAAAGGGAAAAGGAAAGAGAAACTTCATGCTTCCAAAGGAAAAGTATAATAGCAGTGAAGCAAAGATGAGTCATTATTTATTTAATAATTACTAGAAATCAAAGAAAAGCAGGATTAAGAAATACAACCAGCCTGCAGACAGCGGAAGAATCCCGATGCTTAACAATGTGGCAATCATGTCTGTTTATGTTCTACGGGAAAATATTTTGGAATGATCTTTTACTTGAACCTATCGTAGCATTTGGTAGAAACTTTTTCTTCTCTGGATTCAGATGGTAGAGACTTCAGGTCAAACTGTACTTTCTATGGAAAGGTAATTGAAGTTAAACTGGAGTGAAGAGTTTGGCGCTATTACAGACTACCCAGCTTCTATTTATGACTGTGGGTCAAGGGGCTGATAGAGCAATAACAGACTTATATCAACTTGTGTGATTGCAATTCAAATGTTCAGTAGCCAGTAGTCGTACGTTCATGTTTTGCACGATATGAAATGTAAAAGCCCAACATCTCTGACATAAACCCAGCTTATTTTGCGCCTAACATCCATAACTGATGCAATTTAAACACTTCTCTGAGAGCATATTTAAGAAAATGGGAAGCAGTAGACAAGTGTTAGTGATGCAAGCCTGTTTCAAGAGATTCTTTGAACACAGTTATTGATAGGTTTTTCTTACATAACATATGCAAAATGTAATTGAAATTTAATTAAATGTCAGCATGACACCATTAAGCAGCTAACATTTGCCATCTTCTAAGACAACTATTCTGAGCAGTAACTTGTAAATTAGGAATTTACTCACGCTTTTCTTGTCTTTTTTTTTTTTTTCTGATATTTTAGACAAATAAAGGCGACGCCCTTGCAAACCGTGTCCAGAACACATTGGGAAATTATGATGAGATGAAGGATCTGTTAACCAACCACTCCAACCAGAGCCACCTTGTAGGAATCCCAAAGAATTCTGTCCCACAGACACCCATTGACAAAAATGAACAGAACTTTTTCCCAGAACCGAGAAACAGGATGATCCCATCTCATCAGATCAGCAGCAACTCATCAACATCAATGCCTCCGCCTTCTTCATTGTCATCTAATTCTACTTTGCTACACGGCCACCAGAGCAGCAGGAAGTCGAGGACAGACTGGTCACGTGGTGGTCACAACTCCAGTGGGGCCCAGCCAAGCCAATCCAGTGGCCAGCAGAGTCGGACAAAGCACAGCTCTTCTCATGACCAGTCACAGGGCAGGTACGAAGATCTCTATAATTGCCAGAGCGAGCAGCATAAAAGCGGCGGAACTGAGGAAGCAAATCTTATGGCAACGTCTTCACATTCAAGGAGGCACACTCATGCAAAGTCAGCACCTGGAGAACACACTTACAAAGAAAACAGTCATTCGAAGTCGCCCACAGAGCTTGAGTTTGTAGGCCATGGTCCGGGATCTCCACTTCCTTCCACTTCTTTGTTAACTGCGAACAATGGTCTTTCGACTCAGAATTTCCCACCAGGACTTCACTGTAAAAACAGCATGGTCCAGCAAAAGCCTACAGCTTATGTCAGGCCTATGGACGGTCAGGACCAGGTACCCAATGACTCACCTGAACTGAAACCCCCAATAGAAATTGAGAGTGGATATGGAAATCAGTCCTTTGGAACGCTGATGGAAGGAAAAGTGAACACACCTAGTTCGAAGAACAAAGTACCAAAGCTCAACATTCCTCCTGTTAGTGAAGTAAGTGGTTTAAAATGTCTTCTCTCCAGTACTGCTTGAGTATTGCATTCACTAAATATTTTTCTCTGGAAATATGCAGTTGCATTTCCTGGAATTAGAGTGTAAAACATTCCTTCTTCTAGAATGTGCATGACTTCTTTCGGCAGTTTGTTGTGATAGTCCCAGTAGCAATATTTAATGTCGTTTTTAAAGCACAGTTTGGAATACTAACGTTTCTTGTTTATGATTAATATTAAAAGGCTAGATCTCTGTTGGGTGTAATATATGTATACCAGCTATACCGGTTCTGGACAGGGAACTCTTAATATCTCAGTTCATCTGCAATTTTCACTCTTGAATTCTCAGTTAGCAGGTAGTTTGATAGACAGCTTGCTGTTTTAAATTCTAAGGAAAAATGGCACTGTTCAAATTTCAGTGGTACTAAACAGTCCTGTCAGTAAGGAGTTTATTTGCAGAGTTTGCTAAATTCCTTTTTTTTCTTTTTACTGGAATTAATGTGACTTAAATTGTGAATAATGCTTATGAAAATGTGTCCCATTGAAGCTTTTATGCATTTTGAAGAGCTCTTAATACTGGGATTCAGTCCCAATCTCTGCAACCAACAGTTTAAGCTGTTGAATTTTGTATTGCTGGTCAGTACAGTAGTCCTGTGAGGAACGTTTTAGTTGGTTCATATTCGTGTCCATTCCAAGCACAAATGTATAAGGACACAGACTGAACTATTTATACTCTGTATATTTTTTTCTCTTAGTCTGAGTTTCTCTAAACCAGTAACCTTTGCAAGGTAGGTGTACAGTGTACATATGAGCAGAATTGCAAGATGGGTTTTTCATAGCTTTCTGTTTTCCCAAAATTATTTCCCTGCTTGGTAATATTTTTGTCCTAGGAATGAGGAGCGATGCATTCTTAAACCACTTTATTGCAAAAGGTCAGCTTTTTCTATTGGAATAATTGTTTCAAGCCAATAATTTGTTTGACTATTTAAAAACTTGATGTTATTTATTAACATTCCAGGCAGCAACAAAGACTGATGTGTTTTGCAGTAGAGCTTGGAATAATTTTCTGGAAACTGCATCTGAAAACAGTAAAAGGCCTATTTATATCAAGTGGAAGCTGAGGGTTGCTTGCAGATGGTGTTTTATTAGAAAATGTATTCGTTAATAAACGTAGCTTTCTGCAAGATTACTTTACAGATGTTTCTGTTTATTTTTACCTTGGGTTAAAAATCTGCTGGTGTAGATGACTTCAGAGTCTGCTGTGATTTGTCGCTAGCATTGTTTGGCAAGTAAATAATTGCATGCAAGGGAAATAATGATGCTGCAAAAGCAAATCCTTTTTTTCACTCTTGCCATCTATTAACGCTGTGAGTCAATAGAGGCACTTGAAAGTGCAGCATTAATGTGAAGTATTTTTGGAAATAAAATATACCTTTTGCAATTTGTGTCAACTATTAAGAATGCATTTTTAATTTCTTTATGTTTGAGTGAAATCCTGGCACTATGAAGTTGATTGAGTTGTTAGCAATGTTGTTTGGGTGCAGAATTTCACCCACACTCTTCTTGCATAGCTCTAGGAACCTCTGTTGTGAACTGTTGTTTTTGGAAAGATTCCTAGCTGCAAAGATAAAAAATTGCATTATGAATTTGTTGCTACTTTAGTTTATATCCTGTGTAGTGAAAAGTATAGGTGTATAGTTAATTTCATTTATGTTCAGATAAATAGTAAACTCTGGGCAATTTAGAAATGAACGTAGATAATAATCTTAAAGCAGTCTGCCTTTTGAGAGTGAATAATAATTTGAAGAGGGAAAGAAATCCCAAAGCTGTGACAAAATAACTTTAGTTTCTGAGACAGAACACAGGACAATAGCGAGACTGATAGATCTTTTACAGGCAAATCTCTTCCTGAGTTTGGAGGGTTGGATTTTTTTGCCAGTGTCAGGACTGTGAACTTTGGCCCTCTGTGTTTTTCCACAGATGTGTATCCTGAATTTGATTTACTTTGCATTCAGCTGTAGAACTCCTTCCAATCCAACATTATAGATAACTGGTTTAGTTTAAGCTTAATCAGAACTGACAGTGCACACCTGTGAAACCCATAACCTTTTCAGAATGACTGCAGTGAGTGGCTCTGTTGTAATCTTTATACAATTGATGTGGAGGCTTATGATCCTTTGGTGGTGCTTATCAATTTATGAACCTTCCCAAGCCACTTCGAGCCATAGTGATCTGCTCGAAACAATTTTGCTCCTACTCCACAGGTTTCCATCTTAACACTGTTCCAAGTGCTGGTGGTGATCTCCAAGCTGGCAGTAGGAGAGTTACTTTTTTGAGGCATTTCTCCATGATTTGTTCTGTGGTTTTCCTGAGTCCATTTTTTCAAGTTGCCGAGTGTATGCAGATAAATTGCACACCAAAAGGTTTTTAATGATTCTCTCAAAATTTTGCTTGCTCTTAAGAGGAGGAATTCTGTAAAGAAATAAAATTCTTAGGTGATGGTCCTGCAATAATGGCACCCATTAGGGCATTCTTTTCCAGTGTTGAAAAAGACAGTTCTTGCTATCTTATGGAGAGAGAGGGGAATAAGTAACCAAATATTTGAACAAGCAGATTTAAAAGAAGTGCTCAGACTGATGTGGAAATATGGTGTCATTTATCATGGCTTAATGGAATCGGATGTTGAGTGCCCTGGAAGCATTCTGCCATTGTAAGGAAGTGATCAATTTTATAACATAATTTGTGTCACTTGAGGTGTTGCTCTAAGAATCTTTGCTCATTTGCTGGGCCCAATTCTGCCATCAGAGATGCCCATCCATCTTTCAGCTCCTCTGCAACAGACAACATTGTTAATGCCTCGCTGCTGGCGTGTCTCTGCTGGGCGATGGATCGTGGGTTAGTGATTTCCGAGGTCACAGAGATGCACAGTAAGTTCACACAGACTCACCAGGTTGGGTCAAGAGAGGTAGCGTTAGCAGCTCTTATAAACCTGTGGACTAATCCTTGTCTCTGGGTGGGTGCTGCTGTGTGATTTCCAGGCCTTGGCTCACCCACTCAGAGCTCGTTCAGACCTGACTGCACCATGCGTGGCCATTTCTGGTAGAGAAATAGAAGTAGCAGAGCCTCTGTAGACTTTTAGTTACGTCATGGAAGTTTTTATATGTGATTTTGTGATCCTGTTGATTTCTTTTACCTTTTTGCTTTGTTTTTCATATCAGTATTGTTTTCTAAGGGCGAAGGTAAAACATTTCACAGCTTGGTGCCTTGAGCAAAACCCAGTGTTGTAACCAGTAGTGCCCAGGCCTGGCAGCCCCCGAGGTTCAGAAGTTGTGGAGCAGATCTTTATGAACTGGGAAGCCATAGGGCTTTGTGTGAGTTCCTGGGGCACACGAAGAAATGCACCAGATCTCATGACATAGAGTTGATAACAATGGCCTTGGAGCTAAAGCTGGGAGAGAAAACGATAGAAAGTCTCAAGCTGTAAACATTATTTCTGTTCCTTTCCTATTAACTCTCATCTCTTTAGTATATATTTACATGCATATTACATACACACACGTGTATGTTAATTTTGAGCTTGCATTTAACATTTGATAAATTGTGGCAAGCCTGGAATATTTCACAGAGCTTTTATATTATGCAGAATTCCACCTACTTAAATCCTATGATGGCAGATGATTGTTACTTACCACTCGAAGAGAGCTGCATAGTTAAATCCTATGCACTTCTTCAAAAAAGTAGATGTTAGAGACCACAATAACAGCTGATCCTCTCTCTGCTGCCTTAAAATCCAGAATCTTGGTACATGTATGTATATTTAAACCTCTAGGAATCAGATGCTTACAAATTATTTCAAATTGACTAACGCAGCAGGTGACAGCTGAAAGAAAGCCTGTACTTTTCAGATTGGGCTCAAGCACAAATTACTGAGTTCACTGAGTAAAGCAGAGGGTTTTAAGGTCTGTGGGAACATCAGGAGCTGCATTCCTGGAAAACCTTATGCCCAGTTCCCCAGAACAATGCATGGATTTCCAATAACTGTTTAGGGATGGGGAATCAAGAGCAATTGAGATAATTTTTGATTCTCAAGGCAGAGTTTTTAAATCTCACTACAGAATTGGCCTCATGTTCCTGCAAAGTAGCAAATGCTCATGTACGAAATTTTCCCAAAAATACAAAGCTAGGAACAAATCCAAAAGGCCTACGACATCTATGTCACCACCCACTTAAGGAATAAAAATGGAGAACTTCTATTTTCACTTTACTTCTAGGAAAATATTTTGACGGGTTCAGTATACTGCAAAGTGATAAGCTTCTGTTACGTGTTTCAAATCATTCTGTTATCGCTGCATGTATTGATTTGCTTAGTGCTTTCTGAGCTAGCTATAAAAAAGGCTGTTCTCCTTCTGCATTAAAGAGCAAGAAAAATTGACAGGTAGATAACCATATTGATTGAACCTAAATAGTAAATGCAAGAGGCTTATATATGACTTACAAAACTCTTTGTAGGAACCAAAGCCAGCAAAATAGCTTTTTTTAATTTTTTAAATTAAATAGAAAGTAGATGCCTTTAAGCAGCCCTTTTTGATATACATGCTACTCTAGTTGCCAACTGTAGTACATTACCATAGTTCTGAGCAAATCACTTTTTTCAAATGCCAGCTTCAGCTGTCCCCCAGACTTTGAGCTTGGAAGAAGAATGGACTGAATCACGCATTAAGATGAAATCCCTTTGCTTGGTTCATATTTCAAAAGTCTGAGGCCAGAAACAAACCCAAAGAGCAATATTTCTTCCAGTATTAGAGGTTACAGCCATATGTTTTTAATTTGTAGATACTGTGAGAAGTAATGTTCTTATGATACTTATAAATGAAGACCATATGACACCACTCGACTGAAGACCTCTTATTGTGGCCTTTTGAAGGCTACTGTCCAATGGCCTGGACAATGGCTAGCAAAGCTGTTTTGCAGGGATAGCAGGAGGACTGCTTGTCTATTTTAAATCAAACATAAACAAGCATATTTAGGGCCTGATTTTGAACCACTGTGACCAGTGGGAAGTTTGCATTTCAGAACAGGGCACTTAGAGTCTCTTGAATAAGTGTGGCCAAAAGTCTCTTGAATAAGTGTGGCCCAAAGAACTGACCATGTGTGTTTGGTTTGGGGAAAGAAGGGTTCGGTTGCTTCTTTCTCATTGTGCATTCGCTAGTGGGTTTTTGTTTTGTAAGCTACTCCTAATTTTGACTTGCTGTGAGGAAGGAAAAAAGTCTGAGTGAAGTTAGAGTTAACTCTGTGAAGGGTCAGACCTGTGGTGTCTTGAAGAGTGATTTTTTTTTTTAAACCTTTTTGAAATTCCCAATGCCAGAGTAATTGCTTGTCTCGTTTGGTGTCTTATGAAATGTCACAAAGTAAAATGACCTCAAAGGCTTTGGGGAGAGCAGTAGAAGAATTTGATTGGCTTGAGCAAAGATGTGAAGGCATCATTCAAAGGCTGCAGGGGGACTGTAGGGTGTAATATTCATAACTTTGACAATAAATTTTGGTGTATGACTATGGAAGAGTCACTTTTTTTAAGGAAAATACCACAAACTGTGTAAAACCAGCATTAAGTCTTGTGTTATCTTAATGCTGATGTACTTTTTGAATAATAACCAGGAGTTGGTAGAGCTAATTTTTCAGCACCTTTTATCCGTCCATCTGGCATGCAAATGCATAAGGAAGGATGTTCTTGGATCTTGGTAGTCTGCTTAGCTGTCAGCTAACAAGGGCATTCTTTTCAGACCAGCCTAGCAGGTGGAGCAAAGTTGAAGCCTCTGCAGTATTTTTTAATACTTTTCTGGAACATAACCTGCTTTAATAAAAATATTCTCTCTGAACAGTGAAATAATCAATGCTCGTGTAAGAAAAGATGGAAAAATGCCATTTTCATGTATTTGAATGTTTCATGATGTGTGTTTTCACTCTGGGCTGTGATCAGCCCTCGAGTGAACAGCATGCATGCTTCTTTCTGAGAACAGGATGGGCAGATATTCAGATATCAGCATTTGGCCTTCTGTACTACAATGAAAGGCCATTTGTATTACCTTCAGCTATGTTAAATTTTATTTTAAAAATGAACCTCTAAAGTAACACACAGCTAGTTTGAAAAAACCTACCTACATGTTCACTGCTCATTCCTGCCATAACTTTCAGATATTTTTTTCACAACCCTTATTCTTCGTAGAGAAACGAAGGTTTTAAATAGTCTGAGAACACAGAAGTCACATGCTTTTTCAAGTGCAGGCAGGAGAGTGTGCACACATTTCTGCATGGGCAATGACAGCTGTTGTGAATCATCACTGGGTCTGAACCTGGGGCTTCTCAGGACAGCCTCTGCATCTTGAACAAGAGCAGGGACTCTCCCTAGAAGCTATAATTTACTTTCTCCCAGTGCCTCTCATTTGGTGAATATGATGAAAATATTGCATCCAACACACACCTGTTAAATGTGTAAAAAGAAGCATAAAGAAAATCAGTAGGTGTAAATGCAGACTTGGAGAAGAAAGTTTTAATCCTGATGAAAATGGTAGTCAAGTAGAAAATTAGACTGTTGTATCTGGTAGGTGTAGATCAGGAAGGAACAACTGGAATGCCCTCTTGCAAATGCCAGGAATCCGGACAGCTGAGTGGTGCAGAATGTGATTGGGTATTGTAGGCAGAGTAGGAAATCAAACATAAAACACTTCAGATGTTACACGAGCAGTCGAGACAGAAATACAGCTAACGAAAGGCAAAGGAGGAGGGACAGCACCATATATTAGAAGCTGAGTGAAGATTTACAGAGAATATTGCAACAAGTAAAATAAGACCTAGGAAAAGGTTACTTAGTCAACAGAGGTGAGGAGGACACGAAGGAGAAGTAGGTGTGATGTGAACGTACGGTGCATTGTGGTTTGGCTTTCGGTAGGAACGTGCTGACCGTAGAGCACAGGATGGACAGTGAGTGTAAGCACAGTGAAACTGGACTCACCATGTGGGAAAGAGGACCTACAGTACTCAGGTGTGGTCACCTTTCTGATGGACATCACAAGAACAGAAGTGCTTAACTGCTCTTGAGCTGATCAGACTCCATCTTATGAAAAGCTGCATCGATACTCAGGTCACTGATCCCTGGTCCCAGGCAGCCTCTCCTGCTCTGTCTCCTGCATTCTCACAGGTGTGAGGTGCTATTCACATGCACACCTCAGGGTGTTTTCTGTGCTTCAGTTTGTTGACTTGCAGAATTACACTCAGATTTTAAACCATTGCAGCAACACAGCATGAATCATATTTATAACATACCTTCAAAATGTGAAAATCAGAGGAGGTCTTACATGAGCATTTCTGGTGTTATGGCCAGAGCCACCCCACTATAAGCTATAGTCTCTGATTCAAGTATGGAAAAGCATTTAGGAGCTGCAAGTGAAAACATCATATGGGAATACTTTAATAAAAAAAAACACAGTGAAAGAAAGTTGAACATATAACTTGGCGACGGTCCATGAACTGCAGATATAGGTTAAAGTTATTTAGTTGGCAGGCGATTGCTGGTGTATTAGCAATGTTGGGGAAAAAATCTAATTTCTGTATTTTGGCTTGTGCAGTAAAGAAATTCCTCCCACATAAATATGTTCATTTCACCTTCTGGGAAGTAAAGAAAGGAAACTGTAGCTGCAGTCTGTTATTTAATCTTCCTGAAATTAGCATTTGGTGCTCAGGAAGATTGAAAGATTTAATGCCAATGCCTTCCTCAAAAGAAAGAAATGACACACCACATATGCTTTAGCACTGGTTAGACTGTTAAATGGAATTAATCAAAATCCATGTTAAAATATTTCCATGTGTTAATTAGCAACAGTTTGGAACATTAAAATACATATTGGCTTGGGAATAAATTAGTGAAGAAATATCAGATTGAGTTTGTGGGTTTTTAATTGCAACATAATATACTGTGTGTTTTAGAAAGGTAAATGTAAATACACTCCTCTGAAAGACTGTGGCAATGTGCATTTAAAAATTGGGCAATAAACCAATCTAAAACAGGCTTTTGTTATGGCAGAGAGATACCATTTCCCATTTTAAAAGAAACATTGGATTGTTCCCTTATATAATAAAGCGAGAGAAAAACAGTTTAGAAATTCTAAGAGTTTCATCTCAGGCCAAAGGAAGTTTTAAAATCTCTCCTTTGAAAATCAGTGTGATGTAGCAAATACCAACACCAGGTCTCCTGTTGTGAGTAGAGAAATTCACTTCTGCCTTTCCCTTCCTGCTGGGTCATTGCAAAGTTTGTTTTCTGTTCTCTCATACTGAGTCTTAAGAGCAGCAGAATAGCATAAATTTAGGTGAGTATGTAAATGGAACAAACAGTATTCATACTATTAAACGAATACACGCAAGGCAGGCAGAGAAACCTGTTGTATCATCATAGATACCAAACTCCTAACTGGTGATAAGATGCCGTGGTTGGCCCACAGAGTATCCATTTCTCTTCCTAGGGAGAGAATGACTGTTCTTTTTCACTGCAAAAGAGCGTATAGAAACCACCTCCAATAGGTTTCTTGGAGCTGCATTTTAGGTTTGATTGCCCACGATCCCATTAGTGGGGATGATTTTGTGTACGTGCAGTGTAGGAAAGTTAAAAAAGGTAGGTGGTGATTTTCATTTTTTTTTATGGGTGCTGCTCAAGTAGCTATTTGTCCCGTAGCATTGAGCTTAAAGAAAAGGTTTTGGGGAGCTGAGGGAGGAAGAGGCAAGATAAGCACAGATTCAGTCACTTTCCAGGCTACTGAGCCTATTTTTGCTTGGATCCGCAACGATCTCTGAGAGAAGTCAGTGATCATAGGTCTAAGCTTCAATCCCCATTAATACTGCCAATTAATACTGCCAGTCTAAACATATTTCAGTTGATGCATGCTGTTTTCCCTTGCTCATGTCCTCAGAATAATTTCCCTTTGTTATATCCCCCAGATGTGTAAACTCACTGGGTTATATTTCATTGAACTGCAAGCTGCGATGCTTAAATCCACAAGACAAGCTGGCAATGACTTCTGCTGTCTGTAAATACCCAGGCATCCATTTACATTTGCCAGTATTTTAAATATAAACATTGAGATAATTCTTTCTTAAATATGTTGAAACATTAATATATACTTTGTAAACTTAGAAAATCATAAGGATCCTCAGGTGGCTTGGAGGAGTCAGGATTTGGATTTTCTTGCTTAGAGTTCACCCTGAATGAAGGCTTCACATCCTGGTCAATAACCTTGACTTAGTTTAATCCTTTTTGATGTCAAGAAATCTAACTTTCATGTCATCAGAAGCTAGAAACTTCCCCCAAAAATATAATTTGTACTAGCATATGCTACTTACACTTGAACATGGTTAATTTTGAACCTCTCTTTGCATCCAGGAGTAGCTTTCTTCAGCGGCTTCCTTGTGAAGAAAAACTTCACAGTTTATTTTGCATTGGAATAAAGAGAGATTGTAACATCTTTCCTTCCCGCCAACATATGCAATTACACATTGACATGAAATATGGCACAAATTTAGCTAGGGAAATACTAAAAAGGGTACTTTTTATTCAAAACAATTATCCTAGCAACCACATCATTTTCTCCACAATCCCGTGATCGCGAAGGTCACCATTTAACACGGGTTTATGGCGAGCACCACGCATTGTGGTGTCATGGACCACAAATGGTTTGCAGATCCGAAGTTTGGAAATCGGGGATTTGAGCTTTGCCAGTATTTCTGAGAGCAAACCTTGACCATTAAAGTTTCTTGAGGTCTGTGGAGTGACAAGAGCCAATAAGGGGATATGCATTGCCTGTGCCAATGGTTGACATTTTTTCATTGTCATAAATTATTTCTTCCACTACCAGATAGAAGATGACTGGGCAGAGTGGAAGGGAGGCAGGGCTGCATTCAGCCAGTGTCTGCACACTGAATACAAAGAAGTACATTTAAATCCCACTAAATTTTACATACCAGGGCTATTGCTTTTTCTCTTCCATGTAGTGATAAACTGGTTCTTGCCAGCTCCTTGACACATAAAATACCCAATTCACTGTGCTAAAGCTAAACAAAATAAACCAGACTGAGAAGCAGATCCTTCTCTGTGGGGTGTTGAGGTGATGGTAAAATACAGCCAGGCTAGACCTGTCCTGCCCTTTTGTGATGGTATTGCTGTGGGCAACCCCAGCAAGTCCATATGAGGACTAAGGCTTTCCGATTTTGATTAGAAGAAGCAAAATTGGGCCACAAATGATCAGTCTGAATAAGACTTATTTAGGACTGAAAACAAGAGTAGGATGTAGAGAATTATTGCTCTTCAGAGGAGAAGAAAAATTAAAATCTGCAAATGCTGTTTTTGTAAACACATTTTATTAAGATGTAACTGCACCTGCATTTCATCAAGAAAATTGTTTGCTACAGTTTTTAATATACTTTGATATATTGAGTATATTTGATTTATTTTGATAATAATGTTTTTTTCTGCTTTTATTAGAATTTACCTGCTACAAGTCCCTAGTCCCAAGTATCAGATTTTGTGAGAGATGGTCTGTTTACTCATAATTTTCATCCCCCTTTTTCAGAGCCAGTCTTTTAGCTATAATGAAGACTTCAGATAAGCAACCAGATTTCAGATGCTAAATGATTTAACTAAATCAGGAATATCATATTACTATTGACTTTGCTTGGTTGCAAGAGCCAGGTGCTAGAAAGAAAAACACTGCCTTTCTGTTAGCATTTTAGTTTTTCTGAGGAGCACACTTTGGAAACAAATCTGAGCTTCCCCAGTTTTTTTTTTGGTTCATTGAGGAGTGGTCTCTGAATATGTGAACTAAAGTTCTTTTGGTTGAAAGGAAAACAGGAGAAATTCTGCAGGGATGCCAATAACGTGCTCCAGATGCTCTCTGGTGCTCAGGAGAAGTCACACTAGTGCCCCACAGCCCCTCCTCTCTCCCCCTTTCCCCCAAGACATGCACCCTGTGTTCTCCGGCTTCCTGGCACCAACTCTCTCCGCAGATTGACTTCTGCCAGCTGCACTTCTTACTGGTGGAGATGCAGCTTCCTTCTCTGGCCGTGGGACAGGTAGTGAGTGACCTGGGATAAATGACCTGTCCTAGTGGTAGAGAAAGGGCACCTGACCTCTACAGCTTCCCTGTAAGAACCATAAACACCTGTGTCAGCAGGTGACAGGAATGGAGAAGACCCTTCCTTCTCCTCACCATGGGCTGCACTTTCCAGCTCTTTGAGAAGGGAAAGCTTCTGTAAGTGCTAGAGGCAGCTCCCATAACTAAGCACCTTCAAAGGGAACTGATCTTTACAGCCAAGCATGGAAGATTTTCCATAACAAATCTTGGATGGGGTTTCAGAAGTGGGTGCTCAGAATAATTCTCAGTGTTCCTGGCTGCTCCAGTCATTTTAGTTTCTAGGGCAAGGCAGATGGCAGGTCACTGAAGGACAGAAGGGAACAGAGGCATGAACAAAGAGAGGGATTTCCCCCTTTATTAGCCACAATAAATATGTTTATTCAAGAACAAATAGCTGAAATAAGACGAGCAGCTCTGATGCTGAAGGAAAGGCTGTTTGTGTCAAATACATAGGAAATACTGTTCCCAGATAAACCACTGTAAGGATTGTCCTTTAAAGAAGCCAAGTTTACTTGGGATCCTGTGGAAAGGCCTTTGTATTTAATTTATTTTCCTGTTAGCTAAAATGATGAGATGTGATTGTGGGCACCTGTTTCTTCAAAGTACTGGAAGTAAAATTGTCTTCTGCACTGTATTAACTTCGGCTTTTGTGGACTTCATAGATGATTATTTTTCTGGCAGTGATGTCACCAATTTGTGTTCTCTGTGTGCGTGTGTATATAAATCCAAAATTATAGATAAGCAGTACATAGACAGTCAGGTGAGCACTACATCCACACTTACAATACAGAGGCTGGAAAGGCTTTTCCTGGTGCAGTGCTGTGGTTTCCCAGTAGATCACACCTGATAAAAGTGGGAAGGAATTACAGATTTTGTTGCCTTGTCTCCTGTGACATGGAGCTACATGGAGATCTTCATGGCATCTGGTTTCTGGTTTTGGCCCTGAATAGATGAATATCACAGGCCCTAACAATTGTCATTTCTGGTCCTTCCACCAAAAATTAGACCCAAGGGAACCAGTTTTCAGCTGAATGTTCTCTGTTCTGTTCAATGCTTAAATTTACTGGCATTGCTTGTCTGTCTCTTGCTGAGTGGGATCATACAGTTATTGATTAAATTTTTCTTTGTTTCCACAACTACTTTCCTACTTTCCAAATGAGGCAAGATCCACTTTGCCTGCAATGTTGATGTCCCATGACTCTTGGGACTTACTGTTTCCCCTGTTTCCCTCTTATATACCGTCAGATGCAGACTGCAAATAGCTGGGGTGTTGTGGCAGCAGCACAACGTGTACTCTGTTGTCATAGAAAAGCCTGAACATTTTAAGTGGGTGCTTTGTACCTGAGAAGCAATCCAATATCTTCTGTTAGGAAGCTCTGAGTGAACAAGCTGCTCTTAAACCTTGAGGTGATTATAATACATGTGTATGAGGTGTCGAGCCAAAGCTTCTGTATTAATGTGCATAAGAGAAGGTATTCAAATGTGTTCTCCCACCATTTTTCATGTATTTTTACAGTGGTGATGGCTGGACTTTGCATATGGATTATTGTAATCCTACATCCTTGTAGCAAAGTCTCACCTTGGATTGAGTGTCACATTGGGGAAAGAACAGAGCAGATATTTTGGAACAGTTTTCCTTCATGAATGATTGCTTTCTCTCTGCTCTGAGGAAGGAGGGGAAAAAAAAGAGCCACAGGACTGCATTTACCACAGCTTTGTGTCTGAGCTAATAAACTGTGCTGAGAGCCTCAGCTCAGGCTTACACTTTATTTTTTCCAGCCTGAAACACAGACTGAGATAACTCAGGTCTGCCCACAATAGACAGCACAAATATTCCTTGAAAGGGTTCCAAAAGTTTCGAGGCCTGGATAGCTGTGGCAGGAGTTTGTGTATGTAAAAATATGTGCCATATAGGATGTGTATAAAGGTACTTGAAAATGAAACAAAAGATGCACACAGCTCTGTTGAGATTTTGGGAAAAAAAACTGGTAAATTGCAGAATTCATTTGAAAAGACAAAACACCAATCTACAACAACAAGAAAAAAGAAAACAACCCACATCCAGAAACAATGAAAAGCCACCAGTGTCATTTTGCATGTGGCTGTTACGCAAGGCTCCGTAGGGATTACCTTTGACACTGGGCTCTCCAAGTTGCAGCATCTTGCATAACCTTTGACACTGGGCTCTCCAAGTTGCAGCATCTTGCATAACACACTTGCACAACAAGCACCACTTCACAGCAGCAGGTTTGGAGCCAGGGCAGCACTTACTGCCACTGACATTGGCTGCAGGGTTTTGTGAGAATGCTCTGAGCCATTCCAAAACGAAGGGCAGAAAATGGAGTAAAGGAGACTGCTGGGGAAAAAGGAGAAAAATAACCCACTACACGTCAGTCTTGCACAAGTAAAAGAGATACAAGTAATTATTTCAAAATCTGGTGTCTGAGCTTATTAGTTTTACCAAAAAGGAAAAATCAATGCATTTTCTCCAGGAGGATCCGTTTGTTTTCCTGCCAAAGTCAGTGTAATTTTTATTTTTGGCTTCATGGAAGCAATTTTCAGAAACAACTTTTAGCCCTTTAGAATTAAGTTTAATACTTCAAAAGTGTTCTGCGTGTTCCCTCCTCTCATACATAAGGTTAACAGATACAAAAGTGTTCTCCATTTCCCTCCTCTCACACATCTATACCTTCTCCACATTATGCCAAACAGTGAGATCCAGAAATGAACCTACTCTTCTGCAGAGATATTATTTACAAGGACTGAATTCCAAAGCCACAGTTGCTTGTAGAAAACGTGTCATTGAGTTCAGTAGCGGTTGCATCAAGACCTGTAAACATAAATTCAGAAAGGACCATTCTAAAATTAGCACATACCAATGATGACTGCATTACAGAGTGGACCGGACTATTTGTGCTGTCCTCTTATGTGGCACTTCAAAACACAATTTCCACTGAAACAAGCTCTTGGGAAAATAAATGGAGAAGTTTCCAAATACTATCGCTGTTTCAGTATTCATACATAATAAACTCAGCTTCTGTAAATAACTCATTTTATCTGTCAAACATTGTAGGCACATATGCCACATTTACTGTCACTGGGGTCGTAAATAAACAATGTATCTGTCTACACATTACTTATGTCTGGAGGAAGAACAAGTACACATGAAGAACAGTGTGGAACGTATTTTAATTGTATAATAAATAGTTGGTGTTGCTATTGTTAATTATTTTAATTACATCTGAACTTTAAAATGCAGTTCATAATTCAGTGCAAGATGCAAAAGGGTAATACTCAAAATTAAGTACATATTTGTTAAATGCATTTCTACACCCACTCACTCAAGTACACCTTTGGGCTTGGGACATTTTGTCTCTTTATTCTGAACAGAACAACAGAAAACAGCCCCCTCCGAACTGCACAAGCAGCCCTTGGATCCAGGCAGTAACTGATGCTCTAATGATGCTTGACTTTATAATCGGAATCTTCTTGGAAGGGCATTTGCAGATTTTGAATCCCATCATAATCGGTGGTTTTCTCTAGGTATACCCACATAGAATTTACATTTGGGTTTAGAGTGTAGGCCCTGACTCTGGTTTACTGGGTATCAATGAGCCCGACTTGTCTCAATGGACTCTCCTTTCTGACAGTGTTTGTGTGATTTCTGGTTAAGTTTGTGCTGTGCCGCTTGTTTGCGATCACATTTAGGTGCCAGAGATAGCAGGAGACTTCTAATGAGGTGCCAAAATATCAGGAGTCTGCCTTTGCCCACTGGACTGTCTTGGTGGCTAAGATATGTTCTGTACATTTCTAATTTTGTTCTCTGTAGGCAGCGTATTCACTTAAAAGACCAATTTCTGAGCCTATCTTAGAATTATTTGTTTCTTTATATATGCTGGAAAACAGGCAAATCCAAACCCAAAACCCAGACTCCCTTCAGCCCCTTCTAAATGTGTTGTACTTTCGCTAGGGAAAAAAAAAGTTCATCAACCGATTAGGTATGGATAGGGGCAACACACTTGATTTATGATAGAGTAAAATTAAGTTAAGCTCTGTCTGAGCCGAAGTGATAGTAGAGCTTATATTTATATTGTTAGATCATATTTTCATTATTAATTATAGAGTTATTATGATCTAATGTCTGTACTAACCACTAATACTGCCAGAGAGACAATGTTATAAAACAAAACAAAAGCCTTTATAAATTCTGTTGATTGGCTGAAATACACCTTTTATATTAATAGTCTTTTACCTAAGCTAATGAGCCAGAATATTAAGATTTAAGACATTAGCGCTATTAATGTAATAGCTAATGATGATAAAATTCAGCCCTTAGGTATTTCCATGGATCTCTTGGTAACTTATGAATGAGCAGAGCTTGACCTCACTTGCTCTGCTGAAGCACCAAAACACCACAATAAAGGACTAAGGTAGATTTAATGCTGGGATGATTAAGTCACAAGGTAGCTGTGTCTTTGAAAAGAAATGGATTTACTTCTGTTTGCTGTTCATATGGCAAGAATCTATTGTATGCATCTGTGTTATTTTCCTTTGACATTGTTAAATATCTGATGAGTTGTTTTCTGACACGCATAACGTCGCAAGTGGAGTGCCAGAAAGCACATACATATGATCTATAAAGCTCTGGATTATAACAGCACTGCAATGAGAAGAATTCCAGTGCAGGCACCTCTTGTTAACAGCCCTTCCATAAGTGCTTAAGTTCAAATTAACTGTTCTGAAACCCAAATTAGAGTCAAATCTGATGTGAGCCAATTTACTCTGCACAACAATCATGGGCAATGAAAAGTGTTCTGCTAGATTGCTGTTTAAATCAGATCACTATAGTTCCCTCAGTGGGAAAGGAGTGCAGAATAACAATGGCCAGCAGCTAAATGTAATTTAATTATTGGGTTTACATATTGGTTAGTTCTTGCATTGTTTAAAAAGAAACATTTTCCAGCCAGGTGTACAATGTCTGGCCAGTGTTAGAAGTCATTATAAAAAGCTGGGAGAATAATAGACTGATGATCTAACACATTTAAATTAAGCAAGGTCTGATTGTTGAATGTTGAAGGGTGGAGAGTTCATTTCCATCGAGGGCTGACATTTTGTCCTCTTTGTGTATTGCATCGTTAGTGGTATAATACATGCAGAAATATGATGATGAAAGGCCTGAAGACTCAGAGTTTGAAAATACAGCTTCGTTAGGGCTGAGATATCTGTTGTTTCACACAGTTTTTCTGGTTGAAATCATGTGGTAAATTTGAGACCCTCCATTTAATATTTACAAACCAAACAAAAATCTAATAAGATGTCAGCCCAGCTTTATCTTTCAGCTGTCCTAGACTGTCTCATAACTGAAAGACCCTACGGGTTGCCGAGTGTAAAGTGGAGAAGGGTGTCATTGTTCTAATACTGCACTTTTTTCTCCAAGTTCCTTCTTTGGCATCGTAACAGCAAAATTCCATATCACTTCCTTGTTTAATATGAAATTGCTTGATAGGGTGTGATGACACATTCATATTATGTTAGCAGCATAATTTAACTGCTCCATTTTTTTAAACCATTTGCAAAAGTGCCTGAAATGTGTGCCTTATAAAATAGGGTCATTAGAGCTATGGTTGAACTGGCATTTCAGTAATAAACCCTTTGTGGAGGGATAGATGTTAATGCAAAACTTCTGTCATTATAAATATGAATCCGTCAGCAACAATATGGAGTGATTTCAGTAAATGGACACGGGAAAACCGGAATGGTGGCACTGTGGCTCTCAAAGCCCTGACATCATGCCACCAAAATGTTTGCTGGGGTGATACAAGTGGAGAACATGAGTGGTTGGTTGAGGGAGGAATGCTGCTCATGGATCAGGCAGCACCCTAGGCTGGGAGTGGCTGGCACTGCTGAGTTTGGAGGGCAGGAGGCTGAATGCCTTGCTGTCCTCTAGACATAGCCCCAGTCTGTGCCTGTATTTCACACAGGCACCAAAGCCCATCTCAGTTTGTGCCTCTGTGGCATCGGGGATCCAGCCCTCTGTCTTTACTCAAGTAAAGCCCACTGCAATAAAAATGAGTGTCTCCCAGTAAAACTGATACAGCCCTTTGTGCTCTCTTTCAGGAGAATGTTTTTCATACTGTGCTGAGAATAGCAGTCTCTGGATTGCATATAGAGAACTGAACAAAAAGATTTGTGTGCCAGAGCTTCTTGTCTCATTCTTTTCCTGCTCTTTTTTTAAACAAGGAAGTTACTTCAGCTGTGCTTCTCTGGGGGATAAAAGGCATCCCCGTGGTAAAATGAGAGCATCTGCTGTTGCACAGAGAAGGCTAAATGCGAATCTGAGATTTGGATTTGGAGTGGGTTAGTGGGCACGTGAAGAATCCTTCCAGGTGTAGCTGTCCGAGAGCAGAACCTCATGTGTAGTCCCAAATACATTTTCCTCCTCTTTTTCCTGAGATAAGGGATGGAAGGAACAGTTGCCTTACCTTCAGCACCAAAGCTTAAGTCCTTAAGGAATTTAAATACTTGCACTGAATTAGGTCTTGTCAGAATCCAGACTTTTGGAGGTCCATCTTTGGAGGAGTACCTGTTACAAGTCCAGGAGGGGTGCCAGTGTGGCTGGAGGTGCGAACAGAAGCTCACAAAAGATGTGACTGCACAGGTGGAGTGGAGAGAGGGGGTGGCTGTGGATCCTGCCTATAACAGGGCATGAGTAACACAGGTGATGGACATGGTACAAATGCTGCCTCTGGTAATTAGTACCACGGATAAGCACCTGCCAGTAATCACATCATTTATGTTGTCCTTAGGAGATGGAGCTCCCTTTCTGCACCTCCACTAATCCCGTTTTACAGTCTGTCCTTGACACCAGCTAGTAAACTAAAAAAAAAAATGTTTTTACTGCTGAACTTTTTCTGTCTACTTCTTTGTCATTTAGTAGTACCTTTTGTAACCTGTGCCATAGTCTTCTGTGTTCTGTAGTATGATCCTATAGGACTGGTCATGTAATTTCTTTAGTAGAGGCCTTTTCTGTTTGTAGGCTTAATGATTTTCTGCATCTTTGTCAGGCAATGGCATTACCTTCAGTTGAAAAACCACCAATAAAAACGAATTTTTGCGGTGTGATAAATTTTGTGTCACTTAGTATGTTGGACAAAAGGGGACATTTATGAATGTTCATAAGGAAAGTCCATTCTCTGCTGTATGTCCATTATAAAATGAAATGACAGAATCTGGTCTGTTTGTACACTCTAGGATTTATAGAAATTTTAGCTTTAAAATATCCGTCTTTTGTTATTAGCAAGAGTCTTGTGGTGGAAGCACATACCAGGTACCAGGTGAAAAAGCAAAAGACATTTCTCAATTTCAGTTCATTTTGTTTAAATTTAGAACAGTTTTGGATGGCTTTTTTAGTGTTTGTTCACACAATAGGCGTGCAAGTTATATCTGCCTGCATGGTCTATTTACTTTTTAGGTCAGATTTGACACATATATGTGTTATTTCAGGAGTGTAATCACTCAACTTGTTGCTGGTTTCAGGGAATTCTTTTATACTCAGGTCCTTGGGAATTGTGTTAAATGGCTAAAAGATTAATTTATTGTGGACAATAAACAAATAGATCGATGGATATTATGCCTCTAATTAAACAGGTTGAATCAGGGAGATGATTCTTTGTTATGTTTCTGACTGAAAGGCCGAATGTTCCAAGTGTTTGAGCCAGCCCTCGTATCTTAAATTTTAAGAAGCTGAAATTAGTAGGGTCCTTCTAATGCTGGTGAAGATCTGCCTGATCTCTGAGGTATGAGCAGTTTGTGAGTCGATATTATTGAAACCTGTACTTTAAATGAAGTAGTTCTCCATGTTGAAAAGGAACAGAGCATTTCCAAAATTATAATATTGTAGTACGTATATGCAAAATCTATAGGTGTTCTTGATGAATAACAACGCACTCTGACAGCAAAGAATCAACACAGAAAAATTAGGTCACAGCAGCTTGCTTGCTCTTTACACTGTCATGCTTGATTGGTTATTCTCATCACCCTTTGTTTAAAATCATTTCAGAATTAATTGGCGTTCATTAACGCAAGTCTTTGTAGCAGAATTGCAGAAACAGTCATTAATGTAGCTAATAAACATAAAAAAGAAAAAAGGATCCTATTACCAGGTCCCTACAGGCTGTTAACTAACATTTTGAATAAGAATACATAAACATAAATTAAACATTTTTACAAACTGCTAAGGATGTGGGAATTTAGCACGGTGGTCTGTAGCAGTGCTTTGAACCAATTTGTTATATTATGTCGATTTTTTAAGGTTTCTGCTGTAAACATAGCAGTGCTGATGAGCTCAGATTTTCAGTGCAGTCATGCAGGTTTCTTAAGAGGTCTGTCTGCCTCCACCAGCGACTACATATGAGGCTCTGATCCTTCTCCCCTGAGTTCAGTGAGTGTTTTTCTTGTGGAATGTAGATGTTCAGGTTTCTTTTGTGATGTTTTGAGAAGAAACAGAGCAAATTTAGAAGCCAGAAGTTTTGGTTGAGGGCCCAAGAGCAGATACTGACTGGTGCAGTCATCACCTGCTTCATTTGTGTGGCCAAAGGTTGTTTGCTGACTTCAAGTGGGTGCTCTCTCATGTAATTTCCATGTTGCTTTGAGCTAGACTCAACTCAGTAAAATGCACTCTAAATTTAGTTGTGTGTTAATTGCAGGATTTCCCTCGTTTGTGCTGTTGCCCTGATTTGATGGAGGATGCCCTTTAGAATCTCTTAAACAAGCACCCCCCAGCCTTTTTTTTCTAATGAATCTCCCAAGTTATGGGTCAGTAATGGTTGAGAGCGAGTGGTGTGGGAAAAGTCCCCTGTGCCCTGGCACACGTGGGAGGAGCAGGGGTGCGATGGTGTGGGCACAGCTCTCGGTCTCGGAGGGTGTTCCTGCCCAAACCCTTGTCTGTCTGTGGGGATGAAGCAGTGCTCTGGCTCAGGGTCCAGGGCTGGGCTGTTTGAGGAAGATGGGCTGATCCCTGTGTTCACAGACACTTGTTACCCAAAACAGAGCCAGAGGATGTTTACACTGCCTACTTTACATGGAAGGGAGCTGTGTTTTTCCCAAGGGCGATGAAGGCAGCCGTGGTGCGGAGCAGCAGGAGCTCCCAGCACAAGCCCTGGCTGGCTCTTTGGGATCCCCTTCCCCTGCACAGAAGCCGCTCACGCTGCCCATGGCTTAGCTGCAGCGTGGCCAGCGGAGCCAGGAGAGGGGCTGGGCTGGCCACGTTCACCTGGGCTGGCACAGCTGCCTTGTGAGCACCCTTCTGTCCCCTGGAGAGTTTGTGGGACACCTGAGTCTCTGATTTGCAGGCATGATGAGGTACCTGAGCAGCCAAGTGAGCGTGGCCTGGGAACAAATGAACAGAAATGCCAAATTATTTATCCTGAAGTGTTGCAGACACTGAAATGGAGCCCTAGTGAGGGGCAATTGGAAAATGTGTCCCCTACTATTTAATTTTCTAATGTCTTTGCTGCAGCTTACTGAATATAAAGAGGGCAATTTGTGGATGAAGCACCGAAGGTAGTTAGTTGGTATATATTGAGGGCACTGTAATGGCTGAGCAGCATTGACTGATGCACTTTTAACTTTGTGTAAATGCAGTCTCCATGCAAATGCAGCCCTGGCATACACAGTAAGTTACAAAAACATTTCAACTACAAAATCAACTAGACAAATATATTGCTTTGTATGTCTGACTTTTGATACACGGTGCCTATATACATTCTGACATACGCAGAGAAACATGAAGGCTTGCCAGTGATCCATATACATTGCTTTTTATAGCATACAATTTAAAAAAATTCAAGCCTTAAGTAGGATACAATCAGTAAGGGGAAAAAGAAATATATTTACCCCTGCAATTAAAATATAATAACAGACTAAATATATAATATAAGGCTAAAAATTGGTTTAGTCTAACTTTTGTTTATTGACTAGAACATATAAATGGCTTTAGGCACTACTAAACAATAAAAAAAATGTGGCTCACTATTGGGTCTTTTATCCATTTTAATTTATTTTGATGCTGCATGCAGTTTCTGAATATCTTTTGTGGGTTGTAATAAAATAGCCGCAGTGCAATTTTGCATGTATGTCAAGCGGTGCGTGACCTGATATGCAAATTTAATACCAAGGTGCCAAAACTGAATTCATAATGTTTCACATCTACAGAGCTGTTTAAGGCAGTTTAGAAATCAATGAATATGTAATATGAAGGTGATAAGACCTAAATAAAAACCTTATTTATCTACTATGAAAAGTATTTATACACAGAATATTTAGCACAAGCAGAAAATGGACAGAGTTTCCAATTATATGGTTTGCATAAACAAATGTTGAACCATGTGCTTAGAATAGATAATAGCACAGCTAGTTCCTTTGCATTATACTTTAGAAATATTTACAGATGTCTCTCTCTTAGTGTATATATAAAATGAAACACTAAACTGGAGCAGCTTTTGAAGAAAACCTCATTGAGGTCTCTTATTTATTTTTAATTTACAGTATATGGGGTGCTTCATTATAGGTTTCTGTTACCGGTTTTCAGGTTATTAAAGATCAGTGAAATAAGATACACTTTTGTGAAGTCTTGTAGTTTATGGTGAAATAAGGGACATAAATTTAACTGGTAATAAATAAGAATCAAATGTTTTCCATCTGCTTACCTTTAAAAGCAGAGAAGATCCAATTTTGGAAGCATTTAGGCTTTTGAGCTCTTTTCCTGCATTGATGAACTGATTATTATTTTGTCTAAAATGTTAATCTAATAAAGTTTCAGGAGTTTACCAAATGATACTGAGTTAGATTGGCCTTTCACTCAGTATGTATATGCTGTGGAGACGGACTGGGAATCCAAGTCTTGATTGATGGCAATCAGTCGCAGCTATACCACTGAAAATATATACTGTCACCCCAAGGAGGAAGAGAGAGTGTGTGTTTGATTGGCTGGCAGCATTGTTTTACAGCACCCTGCCAGTCAGCACAGACAGACATTTATATCTTTTGGCTTGAAATAAGTTGCTACAGTAATGACTACCAATGTGTTGAGCAATCAAGAAAAATGTAGGGGTGCGGTAGGTTTTGAAAAATGTCCATCATGCCATATTGTGTACTGCTGGTATTTGGAAGTGATTTTTGTGTTCACCTTGCTAGATGCCAAGGTCCATTGTAGGAAAAGTCAGAGCATTAGACTGACAGATGAAATAATGATTTGAAATAGATAGTAATTAATCTTTGTTCTTGTGTAAAAAGCTAGAGAAAACTCAGCCCCAGGAAAGTGTGCTTTTTTCCCACTCCTGACCGTGAACCAGCTCAGGTATAGCTTTCTACTCTTGGTCAACAGCCCGTTGGCTTAAAGTCTTGAACCTCAACAGGGATTTGAAGTTCTAAATAAATTTAAACATTTTTGCTGTCTGATCAGATACAGATGAGCAGAACTAGGAGGTGGATAATAATGAAGAAGATCTTAGTTTTTGTCCCTTGTGTGGCTACTACCCTGTGAAATTGCTGCCTCCCTCTGAGAAATGAGTGATGGGGTCATTTTTTGTTTCTGCATGGGGGATTGTCTAGAAGTGCTAGAACCATTCATTTTTATGACGTTTCCTTTGGCTTTTGCCACTATTTATTAAAAAGAACGTATATGAAAAACTAGTATCCAGCATACTGTGTGTTGTACATTTCTGGGAAGAGCCTCAGGTTAATGCTCTCTACAAAAGATGCTGCACTAACGTTCCTCAACTGAGAGCATCACGCCACGTTCCTGAGAGGGGAGGACATCCGAGTTTCCCTTGCTCAGAGATGCCCCATAAGAGGTTTGTTTTAAAAGGATACATATGGATCAGTCATAACGAGGCTCCCCTCACAAAATTCTCTTTGCATTGTCTTCATGGTCCTGGGGAGCACTGAGCTCTCACAGGAGACCACGTCCTTTCTGGTCCTAAAGGAAGCCTGCAGCGTAGGGCCGCATTCAGATGAACCCTGGAATGATGTTGTGGAAAGATCTGCCTTCCTCCTCGGTGTGCTTGTAGGAACTGTGCAGCTGTGTTCCCCTCTGCTTGTCACGCAGAGCTGCCGGAGGGGCTGAAAGGCCAAAACTTAAGAACTGATATAGTAAATAAATGAAATGGAATACATGTGGTGGAGTAAACCACTGAAATGAAATATACTGGTTTTTTTCAAATTGAAATAAAACACATTTCATTCTCAGATAGAAATATTTCTAGTTCTTAAATACTTTTCTGGAACATAATATCATAGTATTTGTGAATTTATATATAATATTAATGGACACTATAATGGTTTCCTGAGTGCAAATTCTAATTCCTAACCAAGTCACAGGGCACAGAATGATGACATAGTAAGCAGTTTGGGTTATTTTTCTCCAGAATCATCATTTCCCTTTGCAGCCTCTTTCACAGAGTGTGGAGAACAGCGGGAAGAGTTGGTGGTGCAGAAGGACCTGGATGGGGCAGGAGACCACCACTTGGCTTTGTGCAAAGTCTGGCTTCCCACCAGAGACTCTGGGCTGTAATAGCTACTTGAGCTTTAACTGTTTGTTCCTGGGTTCAGCTTTGAGGTTAGACGAAAACTCCATTCTCACCAAAACAGAGTGGTTTTGCACTGACCTGAACACTAAAGCAGCTGTGTTATGTGTGGCTTTGAATTTTTCATACATTTTGGACAAGCAGTTGGACATGGACATCAGTGCAGTGACTGATGAGATGGTGCCTCTAAAAATAAACGTGAAGTCTTAGTCCATAAGGGAGAGCTGGGACCTTATCTGATACTTATGATCTGACACTCGGCTTCCCTTGGGGTTTCTTCTTGTGCAGAGAGGTATAATGCACCCTTTATACTGATGTTGGCATAGAGACTCGAGCCGCCAGCTCAGGAAAGCCTGTGCTCAGAAAATACATTTCTGTGAAGTTCATCGTGTCATCCTGGATTCTTGTCCACTTCATTATTCATCAGTATCTAAACTAAAGAGTTAGGAAGACTGAACTGTTCCTAAAACTGGGAATAATTTTGGGTTACAGATTTGTTTAGTGACAGTTTTGCTGCTTTGGAGAATATCCATCCAGAATAACTGTATTAATAAAAAAATAATTCAGTACTTAAAAACATAATATTCTTGGCAGCTTAAATGTCTTTATTTATGAGTTTCCTGTCTGTGTCTTTTAATCAGTGTCATGCTGTGAAATATGCTATTTTTGCCATGACCAACCCATGAAATTTGTCATTGCTGTTTCTGTGATTTGCATGGGACCTGCTTTATGATTAGCAAGCAAAATTCACAAGGGTGTGTTTTATTTGCATGGATCTCATATCTCAAAAAAATGCATGGCCTCTTAGTCTGGCCCCCAAACTAGACTGTAGACACAAGACTTAATTTTTCTAATATTAAGAGAAAGTTATTTCAGGTGATCTCTGAAAGTAGTTATTAGGTTAGGCAATGAGGTGCTGTCAGTGGAGCTTACCTGAAATACTTGAGTTCATCACCTTTGTTTTGCAGCTTGTATTTACTCAGGTGATGAGGGATGCAGCACAAGAAGCTCTCTGCAGAACAGAATGCAGACACTTCAAGTGTGTGTCACACAGCAAGGCAGATTTACTGTAACAGGCTTGGCTAAGGGTTGAAGCCCTAATTTGGAGTGCAAAATCTGTAGAAGAAAGCGAGGTTCTTACTATTTGATGTATAGTGATTGTACAGTGAATTATACTGATATATAGTGTTGGTTTTTTTTTTGCACTGAAGCACTGTGGTATGAGTCTTTTGGCCCAGCAAAAGATAAGCTTAGTTTAACGGTTAAATGATACTTTGACATTTATTAAAAAAACCCGACAAGTTCGGCTTCATTTTAAGTGTGTGGTCAGAATGAATTCATTTGCTCTTACTGGAAGAATACTTATCATAATGGATTCATGTGGTATCCATGTGCTTGTCACGTGTTCTTTTTTATACACATCCCTCTAATTCCATTTCAATGCTACTTTAATTTAGCATTAGTTAATGGACTCCACATAAAGGTTGCTCATTTTTTATCTGGATTCTCCAACTAAATTTCTGGTTTTTAAAACTGCTAAGCTGGTGAGGAGAGCACTAAATATTAATAATAGCACTCTGAAAAATTAGCAGAATTATCTTCCTTTTTGTCTGTTGATTCCCTTTTACTACTTTAAAAGTTAATAGGCAAAACAATAAGGGGTAGAGATTAGTCCTGGCAAATGAAATACGTTGTTGGAAGAGGGTGTGCGGATACCTACACGCACCAGCCATGAGTGTCTCGGGGGCAGCAGGGGGAGATGTGCAGATCACCAGGGGTGGGCATGGTGGAACAAGAGCGAACAGAGTCACCAGTTCAATAGATCAGAGGTGCTTATATGGGGAACTCACCTCTCCCTGCTTTCTTTAACTGACAGAAGTCAGCACTTCCTGAGGTTGAATTAGGAGCCTTTCTGCCCAAATTGTATGAGCTCCTTTCTGGAGACATCAGCTTACCCTGGACACCCACCTAACGCTAAAGCGAGTGGTAGGAATGTCTTCTAATATATAAAATCCACAGAGATCCATGGCAGTTACGCAGTTTAATTTAGTTTAATCTAGGTTTCACTCAGAAGCTGAGGACCTGAAATTCTTGAGAGGACTTTCCTTAGACTTCACTAGGATTTAGCATGGGTTGGATGGGCCCATGGTGTGGTGTGAGACAGGCCAACACAAGCCAAGGTAGAAAAGTTCTATTATGATAGTCAGTCCGGAAAAGAACAGACTTCAATGAGTAAATTGGCTCCAGTTTTTTATTATCTATTATTTATTATCTCATAAAAAGGCTTTATCCAATAAGACTGTAGCTGAGTTTTCATAGGGCGTTTGAAACAAAAGTGGCTTCATGTCAAATTTATATTGGAAAGGTCAACATTAGTTTACATCAAAGGTTTGGGTTGTTGAGAAACAATAACATAAGGTCATAATTTCAGCTTGTTTGAAGAGCTGCAATGAGCTGTTTGCCAGAGATTCGATCTCTGGTAAACAGGCCCCTCTAGGCTCGCTTGGAAAAGCTTGCAAATGCACGGACGCTCTTTGCCCGTTTGGTTCAGGATGAAAAGCGAGCCTGAAAGCTGCCATTGTTTATATGCAGAATTTGGTTCTTGTTTCTTTTCTTTTTTTCTTTCTTTTTTTCTTTTCTTTTTTTTTTTTTTTTATTTCATCATGAGTGAAATCACTTAGAGACAAACAAAAAGGAGATGGAAGGTGGAGAGCAGGGAGAGGAAAGGGTCGTGACATTTAGACCCCAGCTTAATCTGGCTTTACAAGAGCATGGTGAAGCTGAAAGTTGCAATAAAAGTCGTTGATCCTACGGGGCTTTTTAAAAATATATGTTATAAAATACAGGCTGGAGCCCCTTTACATCAGGTTGAGAATGGGTCAGAATTGAAAGCTTCCCACCACAGGGGAGGAGGAAGCCCTTGCTTAGCTGAGGGAGGGTTCTCTGAAGTGCCAGGCTGGCACCTCTTCCCAGAGCTGGGAAGAGCCAGCTTGGTCTTTTCTGGAGGCTGCCCCGGACTGCCTGGTGTGGGCTGTTGAACCCTGGCCAGTGGTCATTCTTTTCTGGGAGGAGGGAGTGCACCTGCTTTGCAG
Source organism: Mohoua ochrocephala (assembly GCA_013398855.1). NCBI lineage: Eukaryota > Metazoa > Chordata > Aves > Passeriformes > Acanthizidae > Mohoua > Mohoua ochrocephala. The sequence continues at coordinate 117,782 of VZTA01009260.1, read as the reverse complement.
CACGTTTGCCCCTCTGTGCCATTGCTCATGGGTTGGTGGAATGGGTGGCCTGAGTGCTCAGGCACGAGCAGGTGAAGGCACTGCCCTTTCTTTACGTGGTCAAGGTCTCTCACCATCCCCTGAAGAGTAATATTTCCCTCCCCACCTTTCAATTGCTTGGAGACCATTGAAATGTTTAAAGAACCTTAGCACAAATAACTGCAGCTGTTTGTCCGGCTTTAGGAGTCCTTGCGGCCTTGCACATTTGGTTATTGGAGTGATGTAATTTCCATGCTTTCACACACATGGAAGCTATGATATCTCATTACAGATGGAAGAGTCTAGTGATTGACGTACAAAAAAAGAAGGTTTTCTAATTCCATGCTGTTTAAGAACCACCTTTAAAAAAAGAAACAAGAACAATAGACTCACGATGCTGTCTTTAACTCTGAGTGAACTTTGTGAGCCTCATTTATTGGGGTAGAATATTGGACCTCTGGGGCCTGTTGAAGCCTTAGAGTCCCTTAGGGTCAAGTGACAGGCCTTATATTGGGAGTAACCAGTAATTACCCAAATCCTTTGAGTACTGTTACTCACAGTTCTGATTTTTACTCTAACATTGCTAGTGGTACTAATTTTTAAGTTTCTTCACAGACTTCTATTCATTACCCCTTAGTGATGTGCTAATTAGAGCAGCCAAATGCTACAAATGAGTCTGTGTTTGCGATTTTTCAAGGACTGGAGTCTAATAATTTTCTCCACCACTATAAAGATGTCATGAGGTAATGTGTAAAGTTATGCTGTGGGAAACCAAACAGAGAGAGAGGGAGATAAAGCATTCAAGGGTGTCTGATTTACCTCCTTTGAATACAGACGTGCTCATGCACTCTGAGTTGGAATGGCTGGTGTGCACGGGGTGCTCTGCAGCCTTGCACTTTCCGTTGCATCAGTGGTTTTCCGGTCCTAAGAAAGAGACATACTTTAATACTCATAAACATCTATGCAATCATTTGAGTCTGGAAAGGGGCACCTCCAGAAAAGTTCCACACAAATGTCTGTTTTTCAGAATAGGCAATAAACAAAGTCTGCTGTGAGTCTGCCAAAACCCAAGGTCCACCTAACTAGACAAAAATCTATGAATAGGGACATGCCCAAAGAAAATACATGGATTCAGTCTCCCCCTAAAAAAACCTTCCGCAATAAAGCAAAAATAATCTATTTTCTTTCACAAACAAGCATTCCAAAGCAGAGACACTTCTCCTGCAAGCCTGGCACGAGTGTTTGGAAGCAACTGAGCACAGTATAGCAGCTCTGTGACATGTGGCAACTCCATCAGCCTTTGGAAAGCATAGGCTGAGGAAATTCTGCTATCTAAAGTTAGATTTAATTCTAGCAGTGTCCTTCATCCCAGCAGATTTTAGTCACTTAAAATATTGAGCATTTCGTCCAGGGTTAGATTGTCTTAGGATGAGAAGTGTAGGTGAAAGATCTCACCAATGTTGTCGGTGTAGCTTGAGACTACATTTCAGTGTACACTGACCTGGTACTGTACCTTCCAGTAAGGGTTTAAAGTTTTAGATGAGTTTATTCATAGGAGGTAGCAGCATCTGTTCTGCATGAAGATGGTTGGTGAGATCTGGCCCCCAAGAAGCTAAGCACTGACACTCTGTTAGTGGGTTTACCTGTGCTTGGCCTAATGGCACAGAGCAGCTGTGTATATGTATTAAGTTTAGAATTCTTCAGCAGAGGAGTGAGCCTATGCCTCAGCACAGCCTGCAGACTTCCCATTTAATGCCATGGGAGGCTTGTCCTCAGTGCATTTACCCCATCCTAGAGCATCACACACACACAAAACAGATGCAAAAGTGAAACTCTTTGCTCGTCCAATCAAGGACTGAGCAAAACTCTTTTGAAAAAAGTCATCCTTCTTATCTGGAATGTATTGGAAAAAATCACTGTCTTCAGCAATTCAGGATTGAAAACTTGCCTCTCCATTGCCCTTTTCTGTGTGTTTCTTGATGCTTTATAAAAGGGTTCCAAATCTGTTCTATAACACTATTTGACTAGATCTATGATGATGTATGCCAGAACATGTCAAAATAATTGTGTGGTGACTATTCTGGGTTAAGAAGAATCATATTTAATGTTACTAATTTTCACATTATTTCACCCATAAAAATCTTTCTAGCAGCAAAAGTTTTATTGCACTGTAATTCAGAGTCTCTAATTTATTCATGGGATAAATGTTTCATGTAATGAATTTTCTAGTAAATGTATTCTGAAATTCATGCAGAAGCAGGACCACTGTAAAACTGCACACATTTATGCTAAAAGAGATGGATTTTCCCCATTGGAAAGTTTGGAGGGCAAATCCTGTAGCTTTCTACCCTTAATTCATCTTTTTTGCCCTGGTTTCATCTTTTATTAAGGTTTTGTTGAACTCTTAACAGCTTTATTGTCAAAATGCTACTGCCATGTAAAGTGCAAGTTAGATTTTGAGTTGGTTTAAATGTGCAGTGCTTTGCACTAACAGAATACTTTTAAGCCTGATGTTTTCCTTGATCGTGAGGCCTAACCATATTTTTAGTGTTTATTCTGAATTGTCTTTCTTCCTGTTTCACATCTTGGCACTCACAATACAGAGCGAGAGGTCTTGAAAGCTCCTATTAGTGTTGCTAGAGTAAGGCCCTCTGTTATAGATATGTAGAGTGTTTAAAGAGGAGGCAGGGAAGAGCTCTGTAGAGACTGATTTTTTTTTTTTTTTTGCTGATGTCCTGGGTTTTATATGCTAAAAATGGCACCTCTGTGGAGTAACAGGTGCAGAGCAGCACACAGATCTTAAGTACATGACCACAAATAGTGTTAGTGCCCTTAGGTTTTTCCCTGAGTCACGTGAAGTCACTTAGCTGAACTGTCTCTTGCTGTGTAGACCAGGTAAACCCAGTGTTTCCAGCAATCTAAAAACATCACACTATTACAGCAGAGAAGTAAGCAACAGATGTGTCTCAAATGCATCACCTGTTGGCACCAGGCAAAATTCCTTACCTGAGGGACTGAGCCTCTCAGGTGTTACTAAAAAAGCAGCTCTAACCATGTTGTGCTGCATAGGTGAAAAAGGGTGTGGGTAAACCTGCTCTTGAATAATAAAATTATGTCATGGGGGCACTTATCCTCAAACTTAGTAAGTTTCAGGGACGAATTCACTGCCAATAAAAGTGTCTGATAACAATTTACAGCAAAGTAGATCTACACTACTGCCATGTCATATAAAATACACACAGTGATCATCACTGACACAGTCATCAACTACAGTTACCTCTCTAGACAGAAGTAACACCCATGTATTTTTGACTCTAGGGATGACAAAATACCGAAGTGGCACTATTTTTAAAATGTTATCTATTTAATAGGGTTAAAAATAGTAAAGAATCCAGATCCTAAACTGGAGTCAATCAATGTCAATGATGCTAGTTGAGTTTATCAAAAAGTCTACAGTCCACTCTTCCCAGTTAGATACAGTGCTGCACCATAATCTACAAAACGATCGAGGCAAACATTAGGAGTAATCAGAAAAAAGAAGTAGTACCAGTCTCTGTGGTGCATGGAAGAGACATCTGTAATCTGAATGGGTATGGCCTCCTGATGTCTTTTCTTTAAGGCTGCTGCTTAAATAAATGAGGTAACCTTAGCCCATTCCAGGGCTCTGCTGTACTATTCTTTTTAGGGTATGGAAATCTTAGATGTGAATCTCTGAGTGACCAGATGCATAGGAGCAGGTATTAAACTGCTGCAGTCTAATTGATATATGCTGCCATCAGTTCTGACCCAGGTAATAGCACAGCTAAAACAATTTCGAGTGGGTCGAAACATCCCTGGAGTACTTACTGCAGTGATATAAAAATCTTGAAGCAATGTGTCTTAAGTCCTGTAAATCATGTTAGACTTAATGAAAACTCTGCAAGAGTATTCTGTATCCATAATGCAATCAGCTGCAGTCTGTTAACATTTTGTGTCTGATGTTAAGAATTATGTAAACTCTTGATAATGTGCTATAGCTGATAGGATTGGAAAATAGGGATTGCTTTTTAATGGTTCATTTTTGTGGAGATCCTAGTAGTTGCAAAGGAAATTCCTGAGATCCAATGTATTTCATCCCAGTGTTTTGATTTCTTTTGCCCAGAGGAATTTTTCCTTATGAAAACTTTGAAACCAGAGATGTGTCTGTTGTGTACACAATATCTGTTTCAGCTGGTTTGATACAATTGAGTCAGACCAACTTCACACTCATGTTGCTTCAGTACATAAAATTTATCTGCGTTATATTTACCAGTGAGCTATAAATGTTGTCCTTTGAAAGGGAAGTTGCTAGATAATGGCAAGAGGAAGATAACAGGTGAGACTGCAAACACGTAGGCATACATTCTTGCTTCCATGTGCACACGTAAATCCTTTTGACATTAACGAGGACAACATTGATGTAGAGAGAAAAGCAGGCAGGACTCCATAATAAAAGTTATGCAATATGAAGCACGTAAAACACCAAATCAGACTTTCTGATTTCACATGTTTTCTTAGCGTTATTACTGTGCTTAAAATACAGAAAAGTCTTCCTCTCTTATAAATTAGGATTGTGCTATGGATTTTCCTAATTTATCCTTCCACGGTTTTTATCAGTAGAATCTTGCTTCTGGAAGAGAAGCAAATTCTGCTATGTTATTGCAGAATACATCTGAAATAGTTGATTTCACCAATTCCAGGAAACTTTTTTTCCCCCAGAGTTTCAGAGCTGTGTGACTGAGAGCTGTACTCCACTCTAATGCACGCTTCTATCTCATGTATTCGGGTGCACCGCGCAATTTCCAATGCTTATTTTGGGAGGCAAGGGAACAATCTAAGGGATTATGAAAAGAGCTTCAGTTTTACAGAAAACATTCAGTAATTTTGAAATTAAAGTTGGACTTCCTCTAATTAAGCCACACAGACCAATAATAATTTTGGAAAATGTGGTTTGCAATGCCAATCATCCTACGCTACTTTTGCAACCAACCGTTTATCAAACTGGATGTTGTCACTGACACACACTTGGAAAAAAAAGGGGGGAAAAAAAAAAAGAAATGGAAAAGAAAAAAACACAAGACAAAGGTTCTTTCTTAAAAAACCATGAGACTGGCATCGTTATCATGACATTTTGAAATGTAATAAGTTCTTATGTGCTCCTGTTTGCTTTCTGGTTTCCAAACGAATAAGAATAACATTCTGAAGCTTTTCTTTGGGACTGTGTAAGCTAGAAAGCTCTTAAATAAATTGAAACTGTGTTCTTCATGTGAATAAATGATGTAGTAGCTTAGGCTTTAGGTGAAACACCAAATGTCTCAGAACTCTGTGTAAATCTGGTGGGCTAGCACTGTTTCCTCAAAGTTGGTAGATTTATTCTAATTCTTTCTAGGTAAAGGTAAATACCTTTAAAAAAGAATGTCATTGCTGTCTTAAAAATAAAGTTCCTTACTCCTGCAGTCAAACTGATAGCAAACAGATTCTGCTTGATTCCATAAATAAGGTGTTTTGTTCCATAAAGGGTCTCAGAATGCATCTTTTTTTCTATGATTACCTCAATCTTAATGAGCATAGTTGTTGTTTTACTCTGTAACTCCAAGGTGTTGTACACTTAGCTGTTCTGAAGGGAATGGATATGCACCTACATGGAGAGCAAGGTGTGGAAAAAATCAGCTCTTTAACGGAAACAAACATTCTGAGTATAAAGCTTTCCAGTGCTATAAATATTAAGGTTCATAAAAACAGAGCCCACACTTAGTTCCTCAGTGTCTCACTGAGCTGTCTTTTTAGAACCATTGTGCCAGTACTCCACATAACTCTGACTTCTTGTCAGTAGCAGTTTTGCTCTTGAGCTGTGCTTATGAACTATAAAGGCATGGCCCTGGCTTTGCCTCATTGCATCTGGAAAGGTCAGAAGATTGGAGCAGAAGCAGCAGAGCCCTCGGTGTTGGAATGCAAGAGAGGGCACACCACAGATACCTACTGACTTTGTGAAGACTGTAAGAAATCCTGACAGCTCCCACAAGTCCATGCTGTCTGGAATTTCTCCTCTGTGTAGGCTTTATTGTCCTGCTGCCTTCATTACCGCTAGTTGAGTTGGTAAAAAGTCTTGAGCCACCAGTAGTGTGCCAGCTACATCAGAGCGAGCACAGGTCAGCTTGGTTCTCCTGGGTCAGTGGCGAGCTGAGCTCCGCTGGTTTCTGGCTCTTGCACTGCTGTGGCCAGAGAGCCTGGCTTGGGCTCTGCTGCTTCTCCCTGGGCAGGACCACGGCTGTCCTTCAGCTGGTGGCTCTCCTTAGGTGACATCCTGCACTGCTCTGGCTCAGGCAATGAGTTCTGCATGGAATGGTGTGTGCGTGGCATCGGGGGGACTTAGGGCGCTGGGTCTTCTCCTTGAGTCTGTGCCCATCTGCGACTGTAGTAATGAGTCAGCCATTATTTGGAAACAAAAGTACATTTCGTTTTAATAGTATGTGAAAGTGGTTAGAAAGAGAAGGGTGTAGAACAATCCACGTGCATTTCCATCTAACCACGGGGCTTATTATCCCCTTGCAGCAATCCAGGCTGGCCTAATTCCTTTTGTCACCTTCTGTATATGTAAAAGTCAATAGAGAAATCTGATTCCCCTGAGCAGTTACCACTCTGAAGGGAAATCCTCCTTCTAATCAGCAGTGGTTTCATGTTACTGGCCGTTCTGGGAGAAACCTGTCAAGTGTGCTTACTAGAGATAGGACTGTGGGATCTCAGCACATCAGTGCTGTGTGGCCATGGCTGACCTTAAGCACTTTCCTTTCTTCTTTGCTTCTCCTGTATGTTGACATCACCTTACACAACCTGAATTGGCATGTTTGTACTGTAAAATTGCAATTGAACAATCTGGTCAACTTATAAAATCCTTTGCCTTTCCCTCAGGTTTAGGTGCTCAGTAGCTGTTCCTGGGCAATCAGGCCTTCTTTGAAAATCTGCCCAGCATTGCCAGTGAAATGGGCTGATGCTGAATGTGTTTGAAAATATGACCCTTGTGAGAAGGCCCTGCAGTAGAGGCATTCTGGGATAGGGTGTTGAGGTGATGTCCAGAGTCAGGTCACATTGTGAGCACAGCTGTAACTGAATCCATAGTACTGTCCTACAGAGCACCTGGTTAAGCACTGAGTTTTATAGTTTCTGGTTCAATTAAAGGCTCCATCCCAAATACAGTTAGATGTGAGAGATGTGAACAGCTATGGTAGAACACATATCTGAAAGCAGTGAGACTTTCTGCATAAGTGCCACCATTTTAGATCTTTGTCAGTTAACACTGTTGATAGCTAAGGTTGCTCTCCAGGTATTTCTTGCCAAAAGCAGCCGGACCCATTAATTAATAGCAGGGATTTACAAATCCTGCAGTCATTGCCTTCTTAGCAGTTCTCTTATCCAGAGAACATCACTTCTGCCTTTTCTGCCCTGAGTCCCTGCCAGGTTTACAGTGGGGTGACCTGGTAGGAACTGACCAAAACGGGTGGAGGCAACCAAAATCTCCTTCCCCACAGATGCAGAAAAATAGTTTGAACGTGTTGGGGCTAGGGGTAGTTACTGTCTCAAAGCAGAGTAATGCTGTACTCTCTTCCCTCCCTTGGGAAATCCCATGGAACATAATCACCATCCGAAAGAGTAAATCCTCCCTAAAGCCCATTCCAAAAGAAGTCAGTCACACTCAGACACTGTAAACACTAACCTCCTTATCCCAACCCTCTCTGTGCACCCCCTCCACATCCCCGTCCTCTTCTCCACTCATGATATCCGTTTTTATCTTTCCTGTTACATCACTCCCACCACACTGTATTAATCATCTGGCCACTATCACATTACACTTAATAAATGAACAAGATCTAATACAAAAATCCCTCCAAACCAGATGACTTAATACTCTTTTACGCTTAACTCTTTTTTTTATTCCACAGATGTGTTGCAAACACTCATGAGTGTTCTGTAGTAGATGAAATGTTTTTAGCAAAGATAGTTGAAAATAGATGTAATTTATATAAGCTATTTAAGTTCATTTCTGTTTGATGAAGTATTGTACATCCTGTCTTCATTGGAAAAAGAGAGAAAATTGCTATTTTTGTGTGCGGAAAAGGACAAACCCCACTAAGTTATGAGCTTAGTTTAACATGTGTCTCTAAGGTTAGGAGATGTTCTCAGGGCAGTCCGTGTCAGAGCTGGGACAGGCACCACTAATCATAGCCACAATATTCCCTTTTATCTAAAATACCCTGTTTTCAGGGGCAAAATGAATCACCTTCAGGAGCACGAGTTCAGCTCTGTGGGAGCCATAGGCCCCTGGCTGAGCCTCTGTTTTGTTCTGCTTTCATGTTCCCTGACACAGTTCTGCCTTCTCGTGTGTGTTTTGTACCTCATGCAAAGTTGAAATTGCTTTTGGTGGTTCTTGGCCCTGCAGAGCTCCCATGCCCAGATGGGATTGCTGTCCCTAAAGCCGAACCTCGGGCTTTAATAGATGGATCTGCTGTTCCGTTCCTCCTGCAGGATCTTGCAGTCAGGCTCTGTGGCCATTTCTGACCTATTTTCTTTCATCATAGAATCACAGAATATGCTGAGTGGGAAGGGACCCATCAGGGTCATCAGAGTCCAACTCCTGGCCCTATACAGGACACCCCAACAATGCCACCATGTGCCTGAAAGTGTTTTCTAAACATTTTTTGAGCTCTGTCAGGCTTGGTGCTGTGACCACTGCCCTGTGGAGGCTGTTCCACTGCCCAGCTGGGTGAAGAACCATTTCCCAATATCCAACCTAGACCTCCCATGACTCAGCTTCATGCCATTCCCTTGAGTCCTGTCACTGGTCGTGAGAGTGAAGAGACCTGTACCTGCCCTTCTGCTTCCCCTCATAAGGATGTTGAAAACCTCAGTGAGTTCTCCCCTCAGTCTCCTCCTCTCCAGGCTGAACTGACCAAGTGCCCTCAGCTGCTCCTCACACAGCTTCTCTTCCAGACCCTGCACCATCCTCGTGGCCTCCCCTGGATGCTCTCTTACAGCTTGATGTCAGTAGCTCGTGCACCCTCCCAGTGCTTTCTCTCTGTGAACACTCTGCTTTTTAACTTTTCTTTCCACAGGTGCCCCCAGGTGAACAGGACACCCTCGAGGCACATCTGTGCAGCCCAGCTCAGTCAGCCAGCTGTGCCCGATGCAGACAGGGGCCAGGGGAGGGGCTGGGTGCTGTGCAGGGGTATGAGCCCTGTGCTTGGCCCGGGCTGATGTGCCCGCTGCTCCAGTGAGCCGATTCAGACAGGTGGCATTAGCAGGTGTCTCTCCATCTTCTTTAACTGTTCTCTGTAGATACACCACATCAACAGCTCAGGTGCCTCTCAGTGTTAATTCCAACTTGTCAACCCTTACAGTTTCATCCCATAAAGGGTGTAAGATGAAACATGACATGATGGAGCTTTTAGCCTGAAATAGATACACAGAGAAGGCCCCAAAACGCTAAAACTACCAACGAGCCCTATATGGACATGTTGTGTGGGCTGTGACATATCACCTGTGCTATGGGAAATAAGTCATTAATGAGGAGATGCCTAGGACAGAGCAGTAATAAGGATTTCTGAGCAGGATTTTGATAGAGCTATAATAGGAGATTAAAAAGCCCCCCAATAATCCCCTTTATTTACTCTCAGAAACATTATTGCTTTCATTTTTAAGCAAGAGGATTGTCATTTATGTGAAACTCACAAATATTCACTCTCTTAGGTTTGCCTGGGAGGTCCTTATATTTGTCTGTCATTTGCTAAAATAGACAGGAATTTTCAACTTTCAAATTGCAATTTGTTCACCCAAAAACATTCTACAGAATATGTTAGGTTTCTAAATTGAAATAGTGATGACCCTTGTATGACTGTGAAAGATTAAGCTCTGGGCTTTGAACACATCAGAGGCTTAAGAGCACTGGTAAGTAGCTATAGCGTTAGGTGATTAAGAGAGAGAGGTTGAACTTTGCATCTGGTGTAGCTGCCATAAAGCTTTCATGGAAAATGCAAACTAAATTACCCGAGTACTGGAAAATTGCATTTGAAAATAATAACAGTTTCATTTAGTTTTATCATCAAGACTGACAGCTGGAGGAGACTCGGTCTGTTGCTGAACCCCCAAATCAACAAGTTTTTTCTCATGGCACACACAGGGGTGGGAGAAACTGCTCATTTAAGACCAGTAAACAGCCACTGCTGTGAATTTCTAATCCTTTCATTAAGTCTCACTCCCTGATTGCTGGCTACGTTCACTTTCCTTTCTTTTAATTCATTATCTCTTAAATTATAATAATTGAAAACACATTAGGACCAAGAAAGGGAATGGAAAAAGCTAAGTAGACAATCACCTTGTAAACATCTTGTGATGGTGATGGCTATTTAACAGGAACGTTCAGTACCAACTGAGGCACAGGCGAGCTTATCCAAGCAAATCAATACAAGTTAATCTTTCAGTGTCAGCTGGCTGAGTTTTGGACTAGTGATGAATGCCTTGACTGGAAAGATGAAATGCTGGAATGCCAGGCACTGCTCTGACAGCTACAGATGGTGCCAATTACTGCCAGTAGAGCCTGTCCTGCTGTGAGCCCAAGATGTCTGATTTGTGGTCACAGAAAAATGAAAAAGAGGTTTCCCAGCTGGGCCTGTCACCTGTCCTATATTGCTCCGTAGCAAAAACGGTATTTGTGTTCTAAAATCAAATTTCTTTGTATATTTATGCTAATGATCCCACCATGCTAATTACCAGACATAAGCCTTGGAAAGATGCAGACACTATCAGAAAACAGAATTTTCCTTTTTCTGGTTTAAAATAAATTTCAGAAATTATAGAAAAGTTGGATTTAAATGCAGTGTCGAAATAAAGGGGAAGGAGGTGAAAGGAGGAGGAATAAGCAATTCAATACAGCAGGCAGACATTCTGTGCTTAATTTTTCTTCGTGCAGTTGAAAGGGATTTACAGGCTGTAAATCAGAACAGGATCTAGCCCATGGTCTCCGGTCTTGCCATACTGAGCTTGAATGTTAATATAAGCCTTTATTTTTCCTTTGTACGTTTGAGCCTTTTTGTGTTTGTTTTTCATGTGCCGTCTTATTCTACCCCTATCCAAACTATACAAATTGTCATTTATTGCACTTTCACATTATTTCCTGCCTCTGTGATATTTAAAAGGATTAGTCTAGACATCTGTGATCTGTAATTGGCTTTTTCCATGAAAGGGGATCAGCTGTAAGAACTTAAGCAACCCAGACTTATTTTACTTGTGATACTTGAAAGCCTTCTGGACAGAGTACCTTTGCTGCAATGATTTAACACCAGGTTCGCTCAGTGTGCAAATGCAGCTTCAGTCAGTCCTTTGCCATTGAATCCGCTGTGATTTTATCCACCTGAAAATAGCCCATGTGTTTTAATTAAAATATATATTGAAATAACTGGTTCCAGGTCTGGCTTTCTTTAGCATTGTGCTGTGAAAGAGGACCCTATAGAATACTCTAACTCTGAAATATATTTCCATTCTGCTTTTATTTATATACTAAATTAACAATAACATGGTAATTATCCTTATTGGAGCATGAAATACAAATCTGCCTCTTTTTCCCCTGTCCTTGGAACTCATCTACCACAGTTTGCCTAATTGTTAAGAGCTAGTAGGTGGGGGTGTTGGGGAGCAGACGGCCTATTTCCATTTTATTAGACTCAGCCTTTGCTAACGAAGCTATTTTCCCCTCAACTTCAAACACAAATGTTTAAGCAAATTTTAGAATTCATTTAACAATAGTAGTAAATCAGTAGACAAACTGTACTATAAAAATAACTCCTACAGCAGCTGTGGGATGGAGCGGGCCAAAGTACCTTTAGGTCCTGGCTTGAATCAGGGAGTATTTGGTGCTCTCAGATAAGCACTCAACTGCCAGTTGTAATTCCACCATATAACTTGGAAGAACGGGCCCTGTGAGTTCCCACTAATAAATTATAAGCTTTCAAGTGATTGTTTCTTTAGGTATTTAGGAATTAAATGGTGGTGATAAAATGAGAGATGGGAAGACACTACAAATTTCCTTAATTTTTGTCTTTTTACATTTTGTCAAGCAATGAGGATGCTGAAAACGCCTGGCAAATCTGGGAAGACTTTCAGTATGTCCATAAATTGCTGTAGTTTTCATGTGCCTGTTTGTCTGAGTGTGCCATCTTTCATTTGTTACTGGGTTTGCTTTCCCCTACCTGTAACTGTTAAAACCAAATATATAGGTTTTTCTGCCAAAGGTCTCAGCTTCTTATAGAGCCTCTTGTTTTAGCACATACCACTGAAGTCGCTTGCCATGGTTGCTTTATCCTGTGTAGGTTGCCTGTATTTAAAGACATTATCATTAGTATAAATGCAAAGGGAGTTTGCTGGAAAAACCACATAAAAAGCCATTATCTGAGTGGGTAATATCCATAGGCTCATTCTCAGGTACAGCTGTGGGGATTATAGATTTGATAACATAAAAGAAAAAGTCTCCCAGGTTCCCTTTTTATCAGCAAAGTAAAGGTGGTGAAGCAGAGATGCGCTGCCCTTGGGCCTTCTTCCTGCAGCCCCTGGGTGCCAGAGCTGTGCTGCGGCCCTGGCAGTGGCTGTGGGTGTGTGGCACGGGTGAGCTCAGGGCAGTGCTCACCGGGCTGCTGCCAGCCTCCCCTTGTCGCTGTGTTTGCTCTGCTCTGCCCCGAATTATGTAACAGTTAAGCCCAGATATATAGGGTTTGCTGCCAAGGGCCTCAGCTTCTTGTAGAGAATATTTTGGTTGTTTCCTGAACCGCTTTTTCATTTCCTGACTGCTGAGAGAAGAAGGCTATGATGAGTGAAAGCCACAGCGGTGCCCTCCCCGCCCGAGTCCAGCATTTTTTGGGGGGCAGATACACTGTTTTGTGTAACGTTCAACCTGGGGAGATACTTAACCACTTTGCCTCAGTTCAGCATGTCTAATACTTGGCACAAATCAGTGTGTTCGTGTTTCATTCAGCTTGAATAACAGCCAGCATAGAGACTCTATTTTCATTTTTGAATTTCACTTGGCAGATCCTTAAAAGTCACTGGAGAACTTTGCCTGGGTAATAAAAAGCAACTTTTTTATTGAAAACTAATTATTTTTTCAGCTCCATGTGCCAGCTGTTTAAAAACGTTGTGGTCACGTTAGCACATACTTTAATTACAGAGTTCTAGAAAAATGCAGATCCTATTGTGAAATGTTCCTCACAGCAGTTAATAAGCCACTTATTTTCAGCCACATCCAAGCTGTTAAAATACACAGATAGCTTTTGCGACTATAATTAAGTATCATTTAACACTAAATGCAGAAATACCAGGATAAAGCACCTACCTGTTTTGGGTGGGAAATCATGAGTTTAAGGCTAGAAGACTTCTGCATATACGGAAGATGTGGTTAATGCTGAGTGAGGTTTTCAGAAATGCTCAGGACATTCCAAGTCACTGGGAACACCAGGTTCAAGGTGTGTTTGAAATTTCTTTTATTCCTATGCATCCTTAGGCAGCTCAATGCTTTTGAAAATGAGGCGTGGAAAGACTCCTGGGATGCTGTAATGGGCCCTGCTGGCTCAGGACACAGCGCTTGGCTTGGGAGGAGCTGGGCCAGGAGTGCAGTGACACAGACCTCAGTGCCAGAGACCTTGGCAGTCGTGTCCCTGATTTTGTTTCGGTCCCTGAAAGAGCAGGTGGGAACAAGAGGATCAGCAGGGAAGGACGAGTGCTCCATGAACCCAAGCAGGAGGTCTGTTCTCCTTTGAAGTGAGCACCACAGGGATGGTGGGAGCTGTGTCCCTCCATGCAGCTGCAAATCCCAGCTTTCCTGCATTCACCCTTCCCGTGCGACCTGGCTTCCTCCGTGAAGGAAGTGTTTCTTCCAACATTCGGTGTCGTATGAGACTTCATCTTTCATAGTGCCAGCGTTTGCAGAGCATTTGGCCTGCCAGATGCTGCTTCAAATTAAGGATGGTTTTGAGCCAAAATCTGGGGTTCATATACCTTCAAACTTTGGGAAAGTTTGTATCCCAGTTTTATGGCTTTGCTCTATCCCTGCTTCATTTCAGTCTTACCTAGTTACAGTTTTTATATTCTTCTGCAATCAGAAGCTGCAAAGAAATGTAACAGGAACAGAGTGGGTGGATGTTTCATGGGAGAACAGTAAAACTTTGCCTGGCTGGAAGCATGCTCCGTTTCCTTGGTCAATTTATTGGACATATAAAAAGGATTATTCAATGGACAAGAACAGTCCTGCATCCCTACCTTTCTTACACTGTATTTCTGGTCATACCTTTCCTATAAAAATAAAGTACCTTTTGCTATTATATTTGATTCATTCCTGTAAAAACTAATCTGTTGCATATATATAACCAGAATTTTTATAAAAGTATATAAACACTGAGGGAAAAAGGCAGAACAGATGGCCAGTAATAAAGCCATTTAAAGGTATTTGCTGGACATGCAATACCAGACAGGTATGTTTCTCCTCCATAGCTTTTTAAATTATTCTTTGAGCTTGTTTAGATTCCATCTGACATCATTTTTCCTCTCACTGTTTTGAAATAGATTGACAATGTATTTCACCCATATTCCCACATTTTAAGTGTAAGCATGTAGTAATAGAGTATGTTATCACAGCAAACTGTAGGTACAGTATTTGCTTATATTAATTTATAGCTAGTTTGTGTCATTATAGACAACTGCAGCTGTTAAAAGTAGCCTGTCCTAGACATAAGCAAAATAAAATGGAAATGTCAAACCTTTCTAAACATGTGAATTTCAAAACCATTTCTTTGACCGCAAAATGTATCAGAATAATGCATCTAAGGATGTCTTAAAAACAAAAATAACCAAACTAGAGCGGCTGTTTTGATACTGTGTAATTTGACATTTTCTCCCATGAAGTGGTGAAAACCAAGGAGATGAACCAGTTTAAGGTGAAGAGGGAAGAAACAAAAAGTACATTTTAATGAGACATTTACAAATTGTTCAGCACAGAGAGAGGCACATTACACTAGCACTTTGTCACTGTAAATATTGCAGATGTCGTTCGTCTGAGTTTGTCCTGGAGCATTATTAGAGCAAAATACACAAACATACAGCCAAATCTTTTTGTGTTGATATTAATGCCTTTGATTCAATCAGGCTTGAGCAGGGAATCCAGATCTGCCCTACAATCAAATAGTCATTAGAGGCCAAGACTAATTGCTGCAGTGATTAATTCCATGCAGACACCAGTGCTGGTGTGGTAGGTACCGCTTGGCTGGTGGTGGGTTTTGCCTGCAACACGGGCAGCCAACACCAAGATCCAGCAGAGCTGCCATCCGTGGTAGGTGCTAATTGTGAATTCCCCATGTGCCTTACCTGGCCCAGGATCCTGTAAGCAGGAGGGAAAGCTGGCAGGACACCTTGGGTGTCCCCTGGGGCAGCCAGGCATCCAGCAGCCACACTCCCACCTCGCACACCCAGACACTGGCTGCTCTTGTCCAAAGGCAAGTTTTCTTCTACTGCTTGTCAGATGTCCCAGGCCTGTCACCTTGGGCAGATAGACCCCATGTTCATGACTCTATTCATTTATTCCACCATCCTTCCACACTTTATTACCAGATATTTTAGTTAAACAGCAGGAGCGTAACATATTTTGTTGTTGTTCCTATCACCATCAGACCCCTTTGCCCATTTCCTTTGTGGCTGTACTGGTTCAACTGGATTTGAGGGATGTTGGAAAATGTACAGGCATAAGCACAGAACCAGGAGTGAGGATGGAGGATCTGGTGGTTGCTTGCCTGGCCACATTTGGCATGACTGAATACTCTGTAATGTGGCACAGGGAGCTGTCCTCGCTTTGGGGTGAGCTTCCTCGTGAGGTTTCTCAGGGGGTGCCTGTCCTTGAAGTCCTGCAGGGGATGTCCTGCAGGCAACATCACCAGCTTCCCCATGGCAGGTGGCAGAGCTCCAGCTGAGTTTCACACGGGTGAGAAAGGTCACTAAGAGAAAAACATAATGTCTTTGTTGTGTTCCTTCTTATCAGACACCCATGGTTTCATGACGGCTACCAAAACCAGCGTACTCCTGGGTGTTTCAAAAGCCCTATTTCCCTCTGCAGATTTTGCCAGGAAGCACAGGGGGTTTTATTCATGCTGTGTTTAAAAAATGCAGTTGAGCAAAAAGTTATTATTTTCTTAAAACTCAGAATCATTCTTTATAAACTAGAAATGTTTAATTTTTTGGGGCTGCTAGGCGTTTTTGGAAAGCTGCCAACTTCTTAATGTATCAGTGTGTATGTATGCACTCGCTACCACCAGTGAATATAATTAATGTGTGAAAATTGTGGCTTTCAGTCTCACAAGCATAAAGAAATGTTTTAATTTGACAGTATGGCTGACAAAATACTAATTTGTTTTGGGACAGACCCTCACCTACTTGCAATGGAGACAAGTGCAAAGAGGAAGGAAAGCCTTTCCAGAGTTTACAGCATGAGTAAATATCAGATTGGAACCTGTATTCAGAAAAAAATCCACATCCATTATAATATGCATTTGTAATATTAGCAATTTCCAGTAGTAAAATTTGCTAAAACACTTATGGTACAATTAACTATTAGGGAAGAAAAGTAAAATTAAGAACAGCCTTTGAGAAACATTTGCTTCTTTTATTTAAGGCATTTTGGTGTGCCCAGGAAACATAAACATATATTCCATTTGTAGCACAATGAACCAAAGCTGAGGAAGTGCAAACAGAGAAAAATACAAATTTTTGAGAAAGATATGATGGACTGTTTTTAGGAGGCAAGGTAATTGTAAAAGATCTATCTGGGCTAATGTGACTGCTTTATATTTTTGTCATGCCTTTGTAACACTGAAGATCATTAGGAACTGTCTCCAGGGAAAGAGACCTGTGTCTAAAATCAGTTTGGGCCCATTATCTTCAGTAAGAGACTGTCTATACCCCAGGCATCCCGAATCCTCTATTTACTGGGGGAGGAAGCACATTATGTAATGGGTATTAATACAGTGGGACCCCACATTTCTAGAGCTCATTAATTTGAATGGCTCGGAGAGTTGAACGTCAATCTGTTGGTACCTCTGCTGTGCCTGCTGCTCCTGCTGCTCTGTGGGGCTTTTGTGTTTCCTGCCCTCGCTTCAGTTATTGTTTCTTCTGTTTTGTCTTCTCCTGAAACACTCATTGGCCATGAAAAATCTTCAGTACTCAACTTAAAGGCTGTGTCCTGGCACACACAGGAGCCACGGGATGAACTTTGGCAACAGCGTCCCCAGGTTTTGCTGTTAATGAGGTTCCTCTGCTGTTGGATGCGTTACACGAGGAGAGGCTGGAGCCCAGAGAGGCACATCCCTTCCTGATACAAGCAGCCAACGAGCTGCTTTCGGTGTTGACTTTGAGGTTACCAACAGCCTAATTTGTTATGTGTTCACAGGGCCAAGTTTCTTCCTTTGCAGTAAGCCGTCCTTAAACACGTTATTTTTAAGCTATTCCTCTAAACAGAGTTGTAATGTTAAAACGATGGAATCCACAGATATGCTCTAATGTATTCTGAAGTAAAATATTACTATGAAATACTAGCAGAAATGTAAAATCCACATTTTTGAGGTATTATTTTAAAAATTCATATATCATCTGAGGCTTTTTACCTCTGTCAAAATAAAATTTAGATGTGCAAACAAAACCAGAGCTAAAGGTGACTGTTAAAGATATGACTGTTCAACTCTCTGTTAGGAATTTCGTGGTTTACAAACAGCTGAAAATGTCTTCTGCTTTTCTTTTGAGGCTGTAAACACTATGAATTATCAAGTAAAAAACTTAGTGGTCCCCTGTTCACTAACAAGATCTGTAAGAATTGGCACAGTGTTATAGAATCAACATTTAAAAAACATAAACTTTGAAAGACTTCTTTTTAACAATCTGACTGTATTGCTTTATGTGCCTCTAAACAGTTTTAATAGCTGTGGAAATAGACCTTTCAATGTCACGGTGTCTTTAAATACTCCAGGTTACGTCATCTGGCACATTACGCGAAGGTGTAGGTAACACGAAACACACGAGCTTCATAATGACTGTACAAATATGTACAAATGATACAGCTTGAGATCACACAGAAATTATATGTATAAGCATTAGCTAGATGTTATCTCTCGTCCAAAAATTACCCTAAATCTGGTCAAATAGGTATTCACCAGAAGTACAATAAATAACTCCTGGGTTTATCTGTTACAAAGATCTCTTCTGAAGTCATCTGTGCAGATGTCTGTGCTTTCTCTTGTAATTTGATGACTGCATCTCCATAGGCAAGTCCTGGGAAGTCTTCAGTGCCCTTCTGACAGGTGCTGAGGAACTGCAGGATTAGCGGAGCTTCAGTAAATTGAAATGTTGGTGATGTTGATAAATTCACTCGTCCCCTAAACAAAAAGAAATTACCAAGCTAAAAAGTATGCCTCTAGATCTGCTTAATGCTGGATTATTCTTTCACATAATCATATTTCTTTCTTTAATTCCTCATCCAAATGATGCTGATAGTAGCAAAATGAAAATAAACAGATCTACATGTCCACATGTTAGGCAGGCATATCCTCATAGGATTTTTATAATTTTAATTAAACTGATAAAATAGATATGGGTGTTTGACCAGGTCATGGCGTGCGGTCCAGCCAGTATCTGGGTTCTGGTTTGTCAGCACCCAAGGTTCTATGTTAAATGCCACACAGTTTTTGGATTATTGAGCTGGTCTGCTCTAAAAAATGTGTTGTGAAAGACATAGCAACCCAAAAGGACATTTTGATTTCGGTAGCAGCATGTCTATCAGAAATGTGAAGTCCAATTTTTACAATTCAGTGCTCCGAGCTGATTTCTTTTTCTGCTCAAAGAAACTGAGGCTCAGTAACTTCCATTTCTCTTCCTTAGCTTTCAGTTCAAGTCTAAATAAAACCCAAAACTGATCTCTTTGGACTTATTCCATGCTACTGACCTCATGTCCATCTGTTCACATACCCTCTCTCAGCATGGTCACCTCCCTGTGACAGTTTTCCCTCTTGTGTATGAGCTGGTACAGTGAAGAGAGGTCATTTTTCCTCTTGAGTTCCCCTACAAGTGGGGGACATAGTCTGTCCACCCCCTTCAACTACAGAACAGGATCTTTTCTTCCAACACCATCTTAGGTTTTTTGTTTGCAGCTATTTCTACTTTCCCCCCTTTCTTTCTCTATTGTGTCTGTGAGATTGTGTCTTCTAAATACAATATGAAACAAAATGTGTTGTAATGTTGTAAAGAGAGCTGTTGCTTGAATGAGGTGCTTCCCAAGGAGTAACAATATTTGTTGAGCAGATGTTATTTCATTCTAAATAATGGGAACCATTTGGTGTCCTTCAAAATCATCGTGAGGGCAGTAGACAGGAATAAAGAAAAATTCAGCAGAGACATAACAGCTGGAGAATTTCTTCCCCTCTCCCTCCATCCCCTGAATAGTAGCTATTGCAGATGTTTCAAAATGGCCGAGGTGCTGTTCAGGAGAAAATCTCCACAGCTTTCTGCACCATGTGAAGCCATGCAACTGGCTCCTGCACCCTGCTGAGCTATTCAGTAGAAAGCTCAGCTGGGTCATGGAGTTCCTGCCAAGGGGCCAGAGGGCAATTCCTGTAGAGAGCATCAAAATCAGGGCAGGAAACTCTACTCCCTGTGCTCCTCGGAGCCTAATGCAAAATGTCCCACAATGGGCAGTTTTGTTTTTATTAGACAGAAATGCTTCTCTGTGCCAGGAGATCATCAGTTAGGTAATTTAGCAGGTATGGTTACACTTCGTTTACCAAGCTTATTAAAAGAAAAAAAAAAAAAAGTTTTGTTCCCTGCCGTGGATCAGAGGAAAGGCAATATGCATTATTTTTGCTTTAAGAAACTTTAAAAATATTTAAAACTGCAGAGCTGATTGGCAGCTTTCTGCCAGCCAGATACTTGCATGCTTTCCTGCACAGGTATTTGTGAAATCTGGAACTGTTGGACTGTTTTCTTAAGACATACTCCGAGGCTCTGTGGTTGTGTCTAGCTCTATCTGATGGAGAGGGATCAGAAAGTTCTGTAAAATAAACTGAGCCTAGTAGCTGGAGTGATTTATGTCAGGAGTCCCATGAGATTGGTTGGATCTGGTTACCCTCAGTGTCCATACACCAGCTGAATTTGCAAAGCTTGACTTGGTTGCCTGCAGTAAGCAATATATTTACAAACCAACTTCATACCTACTGTCCTCTGTTCAGGAGTCGGACATGTGAATGTAAAGAAGTCGTAATACAAATTTGTGAAACCAGCTTTGTATGGGGACCTTTTGGTTCTCCTGCAACTCAGTAGTCTGAGGAATCTCCAGGCTATAATGAGATGCATCAATTTGAGCAGTGTTTTTTATGTTAGAGGGCAGTACTGAAATAACACATCTTTTCATGTCCCTAACTACAGGAGCACAAAATACCTCTTCAATTAAGAAGTGGTAGAGCAGCTCTAATGTAAGAAATATCAATCTTTAGGAGACAGTGTCAGAAGAAATGGCTGCTTTATTAGCAAAAGTTTGATGATACTACAGACACTCAAGTAGAATATTCATGTACTTTAGATCTATTCTTAATTAATTCTTGACTACTTGACAGGCTTTTTCATTTAAAATTCTGTTTTCCCTCTTTGAATATCTGTCCTTGTTTGTGCATTGGTACTTAATTTTCTTAGAGCTCAGCCTAACCTTTCTTTTTGAGACTTTTTCTTTTTTTTGAATGAATACTTTATATCATCAGCCTCTCACACAGAAGTTCCAATGTGGTTTGAAAGTAAAATAAGAAACTGATGTTGCTTTACAGCAGAGAACAGCACTTCTGACACAGCGAGTTTCATTGCCTCAGCCAGACTAGAGTCCAGGTTGTTTTCATATTAGGAAAAAGTCCTTAAGCCTGGACAAGTGAGATTATTCTACAAAGTCAGTCTTATGATAGTCTGAGAATACTGTTTCCAAGTGATGGTGGAAGAACCAGTTTGGGTAAGATGAAAAATGGACCTAACCCAACCTTTTTTTGATGGCTGAAGAAATTAAAGTTCTTTTTGGTTAATTTTCCTGAGGGATGGATGAGGTACTGTCAGACCCTCTGGAAAGCCTCACGGACGGGAGCGGTTTTGTGATGTCTTTGGTAGCACACATTTGGTGTTAGCCAGGGGTACTGCACGGGCCCTGTCTGCCCAGCATGAGTGTGGGGTGCTGGGCTGTCCTGCTGTGCAAGGACTGTGGGCCACAAACCCGGCCCTTGGCATTCCCACAGCTTGTGGAACAACTTGTTGTGGTTGGAAAAAAAATACATTTTGGACAAAGAAAGGACCTCCATTCAAAAATAATGGAAAATCCAGGCTGGATGTTTTTCCTAAACACCGTTTCTTTTTTGTCTTGTGTCTCTGTTCAGGTGTGCATACATGGTTTCCTTGTATTCCTTGGGCAAGGTGTCCTTCACTGTAGATTCAGGGATCCCGACACAAAGTGGGGGCAGCTGGGGATGGGACATTTGCACTGCTGGGCCCCTCCCCCTAATTTGGAGGCTGAATTAGGAAGAGTCTCCTTTGCTCCCATGGATCGGTATCAACAGAGATGGGCATCTCTGCAGTGTGAACTGGAGCAGTTAATTCAACTCCTTATCCAAATTCTTCCCTGGAGGGGCCTCTCTCTTCCTACGACTCTCTAGGGAGGGTGGGGTGCTCAGTCACATCGCAGCTTCATGCGTAAACCAGCAAACCTTTGGTAACGTGGCTCCAGGTAAAGCTCTTCGTGATGATTTAGAATGGAAGTGGTTGACTTGGAACCCTAAAAGGTGACTATTTGATTTCCTGATTTGTTCTTCCAAAGACAGGGAAATTTCCCTAATACTTCTTACTGAGTCTCCCAGCTTGTTGTTTATGGCTTTTGCTGTCATTTTCATTAACAGCAAATTGTTCAATATGCTGCTAAACTGAGCTATATTAGATCAGCTAGAAATCTTTATAGGCTCTCAAAGCATAGGCATTACATATTCAAAACAGGACCTAATGTTTCAGAGATTCATATTCTACTATAATTATATGGTTCAATGCAAGTGATTATATCTCTTCTTCAGTATCGGACTGAAAAGTTTTGGTTTGCTGGCTTCCTCATAATTTACTGCCGAGGCATAATAGGCCAGTCTTGCGGAAAAAAAGATGATAAATGACGCTGGCAAGGATTCATAGATTTATTAAATTTCTATCAAACAGTGCAACAAAAAAAATCTGCTTAAGTTAGAAATGGGCTCAAATTTTTTAATCAAAATTCATGAGTCCTGATGCTTGGTTCAGTAGGTCCAAGGAAGGCTTGAATTGAGGACTGATTAAAGAAAATAAAAGGCTTATTTGAAGTAATTTTTCAATGACGGCTTTTAATTGGATGTTAAATCAAATTCTTATCTGCTTTTCTGCAGATAGCACATTATATAAAATACAGTTAGTGGCACTACCACTGTAACTGATACACTGAATAACAATTGACTTCTTTACACCAAGAGGATAGAAGGACTGCAGTTGTCAACCTGTCAGAAATTAACTATGTAAATTAATGCTTAAGAATATGAATATGATTTACAAGAGGCTCTGAGTGCTGTCAGTAAAAGTACTGATTTCTTTCCCCTCCAAGGTTAACAATTACTCACTGACCTTTACAAATTTGGGCTATGTTTTTTCTTTTATAACTGATACGATGTTCCAGAGATCTCAATAATGCTGAAATAATCTGAAGTAATCTGTCATGTACCAAAAGAAGTATCGCACTAATACCTATTATATTTCACGTGTATAAGGCAATACATTGCTGAAGATAATAGACTTATTATTTAGTTTGATGGTTACAGTAACTGTGAAATTTGTTGCTTGCTTTCTTTGCAGACTGAGTGGTAGGGTAGCACTCTTTATTATGGCGATGTATTCCTAATAGACTGTCAATTAATTCTGTAATGCTTTACTGCTGAGAGTAACATCTGATTTCTTGGGCTTAGGAAAAAAATCCCTCTACCTCACCTAGACTAACCAGGACCCGTAAAGAGAAGTAGAATATGCTGTAGAATTTATGCAGTCCAGAGTGTGGGAGAAAGAGGAAAAACCAGCGAGGCTTAAGCCTCAATGTTACACTTAGTTTTTCGTCAGTAGGAGAAATGCATGTGTGTGGGTTTTCTCTGCTGGAGTTTGCATCGTGCTCAGTATAATCACTGTGCTGAACATTATGATTATTTGTACTACTGGGATTCACATCTCGTTCTTCTGTATTCCCCTGCCTGTTCCTCCACAGAAGTGTTCCCACAGGAACTAAAACTCCATATTAGGAGATCCTCCGTGAGATTTTGATTTAAATTCAGAGAAACTGTCCTGCAAAACCAGATCCAAAGCTTCTCTGAACAATTAAACTTTACAGTGCGTAACAGCATTTTTCCACAAAGAGGCAGTATCGAACACAAGGCAGTGTATCTGAATTAGAGGATTCCCAGACCCAGCATGGAAAACTAGACTCTTCTCATGGTTTCCATGTGGTTTCTCATGTTCCCCCCATCTCAGATATCCAGCACATTGGGATCCCAAACCTCTGTGCTTGGAACGAGAGTACTAGGAAAGGAAAGCACACTGTAAAATCACTGCATGCTAAAATGAGGTTAGGCAATTGCAGCTTCTCCCAGTGCCTCATAAAACGGACCCCTCGAGTGGAGACAAACCATCTTCAAAAGATTCTGAAATTTGGTTCGGATAATCGTCAAGAAATTCAGCTTTTTCAAAGCTTTGAAGTCTCTTATTAGTCATGCCCCAGAGCACATGGAGCTTCAGTGGTTTGTGGGCTCCTATAGGTACTTCACGCATTGCGGGTGGAACAGATCTCCCGCCTGGCCTGGCGATAATGGGAGAGCCACCGTGCCCCGGGCAGATCCGGGTGGCTCTGCCAGTGCTGGATGTGAGAGAAGAACCCAGCTTCTCTCCACCAGGGATGACCGTGGATGGCTCTGCCTGCTCCCTGCCAGCACCAGTCCCCCTCGTGTCAGCCCGCGAGGGACGGCTCAGAGGGGAGCAGGTGGGAAGGGCCTCCCTGAGCGGGGACACCGCTCGCGTTTGGGAGTCCCTGATTTCATTAGTGCCTCAACCACCTGGCTCACTCCTCAGCGCTGTGCTGAATCTGGGCTTCACTGATCCTCAAAGAGAGGTTTGTCATGAAAGTAGCTTGCATTTGATTTTAAATGTTCTCCTCACATGTCTTCCTATGCCATGAAAATGCCATTTAATGTTTGTGTTTACAAAGTGGGAAGTGTGAACTTTATTTTTGAGACAAATTCTTACCATTTTACTACTTCCAAGGTTTCTGCATTATAATGCATGATAGGGATGCCCTATTTTGTTATGTGTAGATGAAATTTGGGCTCCCTGTAGCACTTCTGGCAGGTTTCCCATGTTCCACTTTAAATTCTGGGCTGTTTCTCAACTGGTGCAAATTAAGCTGTGCCGGCTTAAACTGCACAGCACTCTTGACACCTTAGCGGGAGCAGGCCTGAGTTTGCATAATTGGAAGGGGGCCTTGGTCATCGTCCCTGTAAAATAACATAAATATATGGATATGTGAGTCAAGTTACTTGTGGGAGGTAAATGAATATCAGAGAAGAACCTTTCAAGGTACAAAGGTGGATGCAATTTTTCACTTAATCTTTATGGTAACAAAATTCATCTTCTGGCCAAATCTGTATTATTTTGTAAATACCCCAATAAATACTGGCAGCAGTTCATGGAGATTTTTTCTTCTAACAGCCTGGAAGACAAATAATATGTTGCTCAACCAGATATGGTTCTAATTATAGCGTTTGCATTATACTGTTTTAATTGTCCTCTTAAATGCAGTTTTTGACATCCTGCCAAGAACTTCTCCATGATTTCTTCATTGAATAGAGGACTTTTAGTCATCCACTACATTTCTTAAGGCCGTAATTTTCAACAGCATTAAAATCCACTTTTTCTTCCTTGCCTTGTGCTGCAGTTAATATCATTCATCTCAAGAACAATTGTCCTGTCACACGTTTACCTGGGAAGCACAGTCTCCTTTTTCTCATTAATCCACAAAAGGTAGTTCAGGGAATGGGTAACTCTGCCATCTTGCTTGGCTTACATCAGGGAGAGTTAGCTTTTTGCTCCTGGGGTAATAAGGATTTAATAAATAGGAAAATGATGCAATTTATTTGCTTCCACAGTTTTCATACTATGCATTTTTAATTACCTTTCTTTGTATTCAGAACTTATGGAAAATATTGTTTACTTCTGTTTTATTTTAAAAAGCTGCTTTAGGGTGACAGTATTTTAAATTCTCCAGGAGAAACTATGAGTAGAAACTATTTCACTAGTTGTTTTAGCTCTGTGGTTGCTTTGTAGTCCATGTTTTTTGCACAGAAAATGACACACTATGGGGTAAATTTTAAGTGTGGTTATAAATTGCCAGAGTAAACTGCTGCTGCAAATAATAAGAATGAATTTAAGAGGTAACTCAGTAGTTCAGAGCAGGGGGCAAGGCTGTAGAATTAGGAAGAGGCATTTAAGGTCATTGAGAAGCAATCAACCTTTGTCAGTCCCAGATACTTTCGTTGTGTGTTTTTCTTTCCCCTCAAAATACATTTAGGAAGTAGGGGAGGCACATCAGTGTTGTTCCCGTTACATTCGCATCAGTCCGGAGGTTCTCCCCTGAACAGCAGTGGCTGTTGAGTTATGGTTTCACAGAGAGCTCCACAGAACGCTAGATTTTATCTTTTCATACAAATTGACTAACGCATTTGCTAAAGTTTCAATTATTATTTATCCCTTCATGTCCTCAAAGTCCAAACATTTGCAAGATGAAAAAATGTGTGTTAGCCCCCTCCAATCAAACACTTGACAAAAGCTTAACTTGGAGTATTCAAGTTGAATTGAAGTCAAGTGAACTATGTTTTTGTTAAAAGTCTCTAAGTGCTTGCCAAATCAAGGTCCTAATGCAGAATCCACATTTCTTGGAAAGAGCACTCAAGCTTGTGTTTAAATGCCTTCCTAAATCAAGACCTTGTTTCCAAATAATGTATTTTCTAACAGATAAACCCCAACAAATTATAATGGCCGTTCTGATCAGGCAAGAGCTCAGCTCATCAAGTCTGCAGCAGAAGGTAGCAAGTATCCTGAAGCTGCTCCCACTGCTCATTTTTTAATGATGTTTATACTGATTCAGAGATACTTCAGTGTAAAAATGTACATTATAAAGTTACGGTAGACATTTTTACTAATGCGTTCCTTTTAATCACCACTTCAATCACTTTACTGCATGCTCTTCAGGAAAGCGCATGCAGCCAATATTCATCTGCAGATGGATCCAGTTCAGCCCATTTCAATTAAAGTCATTAATTTATTTAGGAGTATTTGGACTTTTAGGTAAAACCTTACAATCCATGTCCTTTCTGTCTCCCCAGTATGCAGAATATTTTTCTGGTAGCAATAAGTATTTGACTGTTTTTAAAATATTAACTAGCCCAAAATTAATAGGTAAATTTGGCTATTACAAACTGTTGCTGCAGTGCCTCTTACTGTCTGTTGTTGTTTGATAACAGAAGTACTGCTGCAGTGATATCGTAAAGTGTTTGCACACACACACATCTCCAGCTGAATTATTGCAGCAATGAACAATTAATTGGAGTTTGATCGCTGAAATTCATTAATTGTAGCCTAATTTGCCACTAGTGAAAGCTGACAGAGATCTGTGAGATCAGCATAGTTCTGGCAGTTTATGCCAACAGTGGATTTGACCCATTATCTTTTCCTGTTAAAGCTTTATTTCTTTTGAAGTAGTTGTATCCTTTGTCCGTAGTTAATTATGATATTAAATTGCAGAGGAATGCTTCCATTTTCTCCAACTGCCTAATCTGAGCCTTTGGTCTGACACATCAGATTAGTTGAGATTTAAACCAATGACCTCCTGGCTCTGGATAATGTCATGTTGGTTCCTACACAAAATAACAGGGCCGTCCCTGTTCAGGTTACTCTAAATCACAAGCTGATGAGAGGTGACAGGTTCTGCAGCAACTCTGAATCACATGTTGTTTGATTTCTGCTTCTCTGGGCCAAATTCCTCCAGATAAAAGGTACAGAAGGTCACCCCCTGTCCAGAAACACTGTGCCGAGATCACAGTGATATTACAGCAGTATATTTTTGTTTTGGCAAGTAAAACAGCAACATTCTTATAAATGAAAACAATTGGAAAACTGTATAACAACACCAACTCAAACAATATTTTGTGTGCATCCTTTCTTTCATTTATAAATGAAATAGTGTGAAGTGGGGAGATGTTTCAGAAAAACACCTTTAGGCTTAGTTTTTCTCTACGCCATAGAATAGCCAGAAGATGCTGTAAATATATGCTGAAGACAGTAGCCAGTCAGAAGTACTTACATGCCAATTTGCAGCTGTGACATGCTCAGAAGTCAGCATCTAAGACAGCAATCGGCACAGATCAAGTGGGAAGTCCAAATGTCAGTGAGTGGTAAGTGTCTAAATCTCTGTCTCTCAAGTTGTTAGATTGTTTATCTGAGTGGTTGCCCCTTGAAGTGGACAGAAATGTCAGGAGAAAACCGTTCAAAGAGATGTTGCACCACCGAGCTGTTGGATAACAGCATTGACGAGTCTTGATTGTAACTGTAAAATTGCCATAAGTATTTTTAAACATGTTTTTTAGCATTCAGCTAAAATTATTTTTTTTTAGCTTTCTAATGAATCCTAGAAATGTTATATTTTTAAAATTATATGCAATCATCTCTTCTTTGTGAGTCGTGCAGCAGAGAGGTGTGCACAGCTCTTCCTGTGGAGAGGGGAGGGAAATGAGTTCTGGGAGGAGACAGCAGCTTGGAGGATGAGCTGCCAACAGACTCTGCATGGAAAGCCAAACTTCTGCAACTGCGGAGCAGGACCTGCCACAACATGTGCATGCTTCAGTGAAGCCTTCAAAGTCTTCCAGTCTTACTAGTAAAACTTCTTTAAAAAGGAGAGGTTCATGTAGGTGGTTGTGTTCTAGGTATCAGGGCTTTGGTTCTGTGGGGATTTTGTATCACCCAAATGTCACTGAAGCTGTTGAATACTGTTAAAGTTGCTCCAAGTTCTGTGAAAGCAGTGGGGCAAAAGACTGTTTACCAGCCCTAAAAGCATTAGCACTGGAATTTGAACTCAGTTTATGTTAGACATGACAGAAACCTTTCTGAGCCATGCCTAGAGACCTGACTGTGCAGCCAGCTAGCCCTCGCTTGTGATGGTTTTGGTGGAAACCCACGTCATTCTAGGATGTGAATGCAAGCAGGGTTAGACACAGTGGGCTTTGGCAATATCTGAATCGCCTCTTTGCCAAAACATATTCTGTTGCTGCCTCCAGAAGTGCTTTGTCAGAAGACATGGCCAGTGGGTCACATCCCATTTTCATCAAACCCAGGACTAGTCTGTGTTTTTGAAGTGTTACAAAACTCAGTATTTAAATAGTTTTAGGTGCTTGTAAGTGTGAGACTTCGCTCCAAGTCTGGACTAATGCAGTAGAATTACCCACTCACTATTTCTGTTACCTTCTTACTGGGACGTCCACACAGCATGGCTGTGCTCAGTGGTAGAAGTGTCTCTAGACTATTCCTAAAACCTTGACTCCAGACAGGAAAATATCAAGGAGATATGTTCCATATCAGTCAGAGATGAAATGATTTTTCTATCCTTGTTAAATCTCCTATTCTGCCTACGAGGTACTATTCAGTATTTTCGGTGTGCTCAGGTCCAAAGCCCATAAAGGTCATGTTTCCTTAGGAGTACAGAGAGCAATTAGGGCAACAAGTTTTATTTCATTTGATAAAAGTTCACATACTTTAATAGTCAAGTAATAATTACAGTAATTCATGCATTAGTCATCTAAAATATTAATTCATTTGGCACAGTCCTAGCGTACACTGTCATAACAGTGCCTGACAGGACTAGCTGAAATCCTGTAGTTACCTTTTTAAATACCAAAGAATTTCTTCATTGTTGTGATAAAATACAGATGTGCCTTCAAATGAAACTTGCCTGGTGAGCAGAAATAGAATATATAATTAGAACAAAGAGGGCTTAAATCAAATTAATCTTTATCTGACAGGAACATTTACATTTACATCACTGAGTGCAAAGTCATAGCCAAAATTGAAATTAGAAACAGATAATTATGATAAGAGAGGACACTTACACTGACTTTTCTCATGCATAATTGGAAAGCACACAAAATGCACTGCTTGTTATAATTAGAATTAGTGTTAAAAATACACCACTTTTGATGAATGCTGGTTTGTTGTAATAAAAAGTCGCTTAAATACTTGTCTGGTAGAAGCACAAGTTGATTCTGATTAGAAGACCATAAAGAGGGCAGATGGTTTACTATCTTTTCAAAAACAATAGTAATAGTAACAGACTTGGCAACACTAATTGTAGTGTGTTGTAGATCTTTGAATGTGCAGATTTTTTGATGCAGGGCCTAAGTCCTGCTCCTTAAGTCCCATGGAAGAAAATATGTTGCTGCAAGGAAAAAAAACAAAAACAAAAACAAACTAGCTTGAAGCCGTGGAGGTTTCGGTATCAGAACAAAAATCAACACTGAAATTTGTAATTCGCTGGTGTTCAGCTATACTCTTGCTCCACAGATCACTCATCCTTTTACAAATGGTTGCAAATTGGAAGGCTGGGTTCTCAGGTGCTGTAAATCCAATATGACTTGCTTGACATTGTCAAATGTGACTAATTTAACAGGCAGCTGAGGATCAGAGCCTGTGTATGTATAATTCTATGGATAGACACACATTTATGGTGTTTGGAAACAGCACTGTAATTGCCCCCAGCTGTAAAAAAAAATCCAGATGTTTAAATTTTTAGATTTCAAAAGAAGTGTAGCTGGAACTCTTAACAATGTTTGTCTGCTTAACACCTCCCTGGCACGAGGGAAGCTGTTTCCCTGACATTAAGGATGATGGGAATAGCTGGGATGTGAAGTTCAGCCTTTGGGTGGATTCCCACAGGCTGTGAGCAGTTCCTCCTTTGGCTTTCACTTGCAACTTTTATTAATGAAACAGATCCAGAAGGTCTCTGGGAATTCACCACCACAATAGTTTAGCATGCTGTCAGAAAGTAGCTTGTCATATGGCTCTATTGTACTGGGATGTGATTTTTAGTAACATGTAGGATTAGGGAAGCGATTCATGTATTGTGCACTGTTGAAAAGAAGGGTAATTTGAGGTAGCAGAAAGGATTTTCAATGCCAAAACAATAATGATAATTCATCCTGTGGTAAGGAATTGTTATGACACGTTTTCTATTATTAATTTGGTTAGAGGGTCTAGGTTAAATGACTGCAGTCGATTAAAAGATATATAGATAGAAAAGCTTTATGTATTTATTACCTGCTTAAAGAAAAGGGAATTTATCTGAGCAAATTACAACATGGAAGAGTGCACAACTGTGATTTAATGAGCTGCCTTTACATGAACATCTGGAATTACTATTATTATAATGATTATTATTTTACATAAAAACAAAATAGTGACAAATATGAATGAGAAGGGAGTTTTTTATGTTAGCTGTAACAAAAATAACCATTGTGGTTAAAACAAATGTAAACTGTAGCATTTCTATGGGCCCTGTGCTGCCATAACTGCTGTAAATGAGTGCTTTTTCTCCTGGGGAGTGTCCCACTTAAATCAGGGAGTGCAAAGACACTTGGTGCAGAGTACAATGTACAATGCAGTCCCTAAATGATAAATATGAGCTGTGGTAATTTTTGAAGAACACTTTGCTAAAGGAAATAATCTAGCAACTAGGAATTTCACTCAGCTGATGCCATAGGATGGTTTGTGGAGATCAGCTCAGAGTATACACAGTGGTATTAGCTTTCCAAGTCTGGCTTTTGTCAGGCAGAGTGAAGCATAGTCTGGGCACTGCTCTTCTGTGTAAAACCAAAATTTATTCTTGCATGCATACTATTTGTCCAAAGCCTAAAAAGGGCCACATGTAAATTTATACAGCTGCATGAAGAAGGGCTGTTTTTTCAATTATTTCTCATTTCCCTAAATTTTCTCCCAAATACAGAACTTCACTATAGCTATAAAACTTAAGTATATGCCTAGGTATACTCGCTTGTGCAACTAACCAGTTAATTTTCAATGTGTTTTATTGTTACACTGAATAGAGATTTAGAGCGATGCTCAAGTCTTTAGTGTAGAACAGAACAGTGGAGACAACAGCATCATTCTGATGAAACAGTCATCTTGCAGTTTTCCTAAGTGTGAGCCTGGTTACAGATGAGACCCAAAATGCAGATATCCTTATGACAGCAAGAGTTCATTGATTAGAATGGTCTATTAAATGCCTACTTTTCTTTAAAGTACAACCCTTATTTGTTGACTCTTGAAATTAACCTTGACCATGAACGCATATTTTAAGATATTCTATAAGGAGCTGAGGAAGATAAGGCAAATTTAAATGACACGCAACTGGAGTAAACATGAATGTTAAACCAAAGCATTTTTCTCTTTCTTTCTATACTCACTGGCTTTGCCCTGTACAATAAACTATTGTGAACACATTTCTTTTTAGTTGGAAAACAGGACAAACATCCACTAGGTTAATGTAATATCCAACGAATATCCCTTAAGGATAAATTATGTGAATCTTTGTTACAGTATTACACAAATCAAATTAGCGACTCAACATTAATAGATTTTGATTGACACATCTGATATTAAACACCAGCGTCTCTATGGACATTAGCTCTTCCTCATTAAGTGAATTATGAAATTTCACTTCTTGATCAGAAGAAGAGTCTGTTTTGTCTTTCTTGAATGGAAGCGAGGGCAGACCTTTAGCTGGCATAAATCAGCCCATCTCCATCGAAGCTGACTTGAGGCAGAGGTAAACGGGAGAACTTAACAGCAAATGCCTTTTTTCCCATGGAATTCATTTTGCAGGACAGGACTTCCTGATAGCACAACTGAAATTCTTGGGATTAATGCTTATCCTATACAGGTAAAATTGTGGCAAACAAGATTGTTACCCCTTGGCTTGCACACCTCTGGCTGATTCTGACCATTCAGTCTCAGACTGGACGCTCCAACAGCTGGTGTGCAGCATCAGCAAAGGGACAGCAACTCCTTTGAAGGAATTCATTGAACAGGAGAAAAGTACAAGGGATTGCCACTGTCACACGTTTTGGTAGAGGATGCTGAGGAACCATCAAGCAATTGAAGCACTCTTGTGGTATGGATGGCAAAGCTTTGTGCTCCAAATCTCTCGAATTCAACTCAGAGGCTTGAACCTCTTTGCCGAGCATGTTGGAACTTCTCTGTGCAGGATAATTAAATGTCAGCTGGGGCCAGAAATTTGAAATTATTTGCCCAACTTGTAAGAGGCTATTTTGGCATCATGACTGGTCTGGCGTGAATGTGAAGGAGAAACTCTCTTGGCTTTTTCTGTGAAACTTGAAAATGTTTAATTCTTAACTTCTCTAGAAAGGCACTTCAACAACACTTTGAGGAAAAAAAAGAAAAGCAGAAGAATTAATAGCAATCAGGGCTCCTTTCAGAAAAGTGAATCTTGTTTAGATGTTACCTACTGGTTTGTGGAACTAAAGCCTGAAAGCCATGAATCTATTAAAGAGAAAAGATGACATAGGTAGGGAGAGAATCAATACCTAATTTCTTCTCTGGAATTGCTTAAGAAAAAGAAGGAACACAGAGGATAGTGTTGCTATCATCATAACCATATTAAGTGTGTTTTTCTTAAAAGCCACATATGCAGATACAGATATGCATAGGGAAACAAACAGTAGATATTGGATTTGTTAAGCCTTTGCTTGTTGGACTTCTGAGTTACACAAATTATGTTTCCTTGAAGAAAATTATTTTTGTTTTAATTTAGTGTTTGCCTAACAGTCTCACCTCTATGATGATTATGAAGGTGACTTACTCTCTTAGGAATAATGTCTTATATGACACCTGATGTGTCTTACAAATTAAGGTAGATAAGTGGGCAATTTATCTCCACAGATACCTCTGCAGAATCATTTCACTTTACTGACCAATACTTTAAACTTCTCTTGCACTGGGTGGGAGGCTTCTCAATTTCTTTTGCTATGAGCAACGTACCGGTTAACCCAAAACAAATTTATATGATAGATGAGACTAATTCTCCAAAAAGGAGCTCGGCCTCACACCTGCTGCAGACAGGTTTGTGGCCAACCTTCCTTGACAGAGCTGGTATGAATTCAGATTCAGCAAAGACACTGTAACATCTCTGTGCCTCCTTTAATGACTGTTATTTTTAGAACAGTTAAAAGCCTGCTATGCAGCGTGAAGGATATAAAGGAGTATGGAGTATGTTAGATAAGAATAAAAATGTAATAACTCTGAAGGAGACAGAGGTGGGTTTTTGTCTGTTACCCATAAAACTGCCAAGTCTAGAAAGTATCTGTATATAGATGTTTTTTTCTCCAAGTGTATGCTCTTTCTCTGATGGATACCTTAATCAAATCACATTTTTAATAATGTTAAATATGTTTAAAGATTAAATGCTTTGGCCCTGGGTCTTTACCTAAATGTGTGGATTTTACACCATTAACTCTGATGACTTAGCCTGGGTTTCTCATGATTTATTCCTGTGTTGCACAGATTGCAGTTTTTTTCTGTGCCCCCTTCAGGGGTGAGACCCTTCACAGTGGTCATCTGGCTTAGCTCTGTGGAAGTGACTGCAGTTAGAACCATTGACACAGCAGCTCCATAAATCAGAAATGCAGCTGCTTCCCACGCTGGGACAGTCCTCAGCACTGAGGTGAAACTGTTTACAAGGCATCCGTGTTTCTGCCTCAGTCCTGTACACCTGTATGAAGGCAGTACTTCTCTTTAAAAATTTGCAAGTTTAATTACAGACTCAGTTCTACTGGGATTGCCATAAAAGAGCTCTGGTGACTTCCGTTTAATTACTTCTGATTAGACCTCTGGTGCAAGTAAAAGCAGAATCAAGCCCAGTAGAACCTAAAAGGTTATCCAGAGTGATCCCAAAGGAGCCGAAAAGGAGAGGCATCCTGAGAAACCTCTGTGATACCTGTGTGTTTTAGCATGTGACATAAAGCAGATTTTTTTCAACCCATTTGTTGCAGTGAGTACAAATGA
This sequence comes from Mohoua ochrocephala, assembly GCA_013398855.1. Classification (NCBI taxonomy): domain Eukaryota; kingdom Metazoa; phylum Chordata; class Aves; order Passeriformes; family Acanthizidae; genus Mohoua; species Mohoua ochrocephala. Next base: position 83,486 of record VZTA01009260.1, on the reverse strand, counting down.
GGCAAAATATAATCTAAACTGGTTCAATGAGGTCCTTCAAGTATTAGAGGTGCTTACTGAAAATGAAGTGGTTTAAATCAATCAAGAGGAACATCACTCACAAGTTAGTCACAGACAACGAAACTTGCATGCTAATTTTCTTTTTAATAACTTCAAGCTAATGTTAGAAAATTTCCCAAAAAAAGAATTCAGAACATTTGCAAGATTTTTATTCGTCTGTATAGACAGCTGAGTCAGATCTTGATCATCCAATGCCGATTTACGCTACTAAGCATCAGGTACTTTGTGTAAGATGACAGACTAATGGCATTGTGAAAGGACCAGTAAAACAGCAGGGTAATGATGCTCTTCTTGGGTTTTCTTATTTTCTGTCTTATTTACTATTTAACTGCTCATATACGGTGTGCTCTTCTGCATAATTTTGAGGAGACATTTGTGTGTGTCCTTCGCATACGTGTGTTGAGTGTGTGTGGATGGTAAGAAGACAGTAGCATGGCAGGAATGAAAAGGATAGATTTCATGTTTATTTGAAAAGGACACCTGCAGAATTCATGCTAGATTGGCCATTGCCATGAGCCTGTTGGCCCTACAAATGTGTTTTTTGACCCATAATAGGTTACAGCTTGATTTAATAGGTCACATTTCACTGCCTTTATGGACACCTTTACATCTTCTTTTCAGGGTAATTATCTTTACACACATCTGATGTGGCAATGTAATTGACTCCTGCTTTTGTATGGCTATAGGTTAATGAACCAAACGGATAATTTCTTTAAAGAGAATAAATCACTTGTGTATTGTTTTTGAAGTGATAGTGAAGCTGTATGTTTAGAGGGCTGCTTTTGATTTAGCAAGAACACTTTGCAGAGAGGCAGCCACCATCTGGGGCTCTCTGCTGCACAGTGCACAATGCACAGAAGTGTCCCGGAATGGGATTCCTGTCTCCAGTGGGCTAGATCCTGCAGGGCTAATACCCCTAGAGCTGATAGGAAGTCAGTAAAATGATGGCAGTTCACACCCACATAGATGCTGATCTGAAGACAGAATTCATTTTTTAACAAAAAATCACAGCACTCCCTAAAAGCCCAAAATACATACCTTTTATTCCAAAGCCAACATTTTTCCTCAAAATATGCGCCAATGTGAGTTCATTCATTTTTCAGTTCCTCATGTAGTAAAGTGTGCAGTTTACCGTTTTGATGCTGGTTTGTTTTCATACAATTTGAATGGAGTCTTTGATTAACAGCGATCATTTGGCATGGTTTCTTAGCTGTTTTAAAAATCTGTTTGAACAGTGGAAGCACTCGAGCAGGAAATGCCAAGTTTGCAGGTGCCTTTAGCACTTTTCAGGATTTTAATGGACACTGCACAATGTCATTACACCTTTTTTTTTTTTTCCCCCTATGGCCTGAACAGAATCCAGAAAATCCTATTAGTTTTCTTATGAGAGAGGAAGGATGTATTTATGGAGGGAGGGAAGCATGCTCTGATACGAAACATTCCTTTTTTCTGAGAATAGGCTGCAGCCCCAGAAAGTGGGCAGTGTCCATGTATGTTAATTTTTTAACTTGCCAAACTGCCTTATATGGTTTTACTTGTACATTACTGCTCTTCCTCTCTCGTTTAAGGCTCGGTTTTGCAGCAAGCATTGGCTACAACCTGTGCACGACGTGTCCAGAAGCTGATTAAAATCTGCATTAAAGTCCAGATGGACTTCAGTGCAGATTTTCTGCATATTTGTTCATGTTTACTAAAACAGCACCTCTGTTTCTGCCTAAAGTATTTTGGGGTTTTTGAAGACAGGGACTAGGAGTCTAGAACATGCTTTTACAGATGTAACTCACATGAATGGGCCTTTTAACTTTAGAGTACCAGTCTCAGAAAGGACAACTTGGAAGCAAGGTCCATGCTGAGGACCCTAATTAGTGAATGTGTGAATGCAGAGCATGTGTTCCAGAAGCCCATTCTCATTACTATTCAGGACATGTTGGTCTGTCTTAATAAAGATGTCACTTCCACTTTACTATCCCTAATTTACTTTATTACTGATTAAGAAATATCTGATAAATTAATGGTACATAGAGTGTCACAGCTTGTCTGGCCTTTTGATCAGAAGGAAGATGCAAAAGGGTCATAAACCTCTGGGTCTACCCAGCAGAGAACAGGTGCATTAAGTGGGGATGCAGCCAGGTTGTCTGGCTTTATTTGGTACCTGAGGGGCATCTAAGAGTTTTGGGAATGGAAGCCAATGGAGTCACAAAAGGTTTATGTACACCTCTCCCAGCTGCTCACTGGGGCATAGCTGAAAACGTGGACACTGGTGTGTTCAGTGTGCTAAACATGCACTTCTCAAACCGTGCTCCTGGCTGAGTCACCAAATTCCACCGCTGGCTGGTAGGAATGGGGATTATGCATTGGCAGGGGGGAGGGGGAGCGTTTCTGTGGTTTTGCCACCCAGCACCTCTTGACCAATTTCCACCAAACTTGGAATAAATGGCAGCGCTCTCAGAGTGGAAGGTTTTGTGCAGAGCAGCAGCCAGCTAGGAAAGAGAGAGCCTAGCGAGGCTGTGGTGGGGGAAATGGACATGGTATGAGTACAGGTCTCATAGTTTGTTAGAGAACCCAGTCACAGAGGAGGGGACGGGCAGATGCACTCTCAGACCTGTGGGAAATCCACCTTCCTCACCCTGATCAAAGACTGGTGGCTGCAAGCTTTGAATAACCTCCTTCGTCTTAGTTTTTGTGCTGTGGGACACCTTCCCATACAGGACTTAGGAAGGGTGTACTGTAAAACTTTGGTACATGGTATTTTGGAAATTAGACCTTGGAAAATATCCTCCATAAAAAGCATCCAAATGCAAATCTAGGCACTTTCTGCAGCCCTCCATCACACCCTGCTCCTTGCTGCAGTTCAGCTCTCTGAGCAGGCACAGCAGCAAGCCAACAACTTCATGTACAGGAGCAGACCTGCTGAGTTCAAAGGAGCTGGGCATATATATGTAAATGTTTGCAGGATCAGGATCTTACGTATTGCTTGGAATTTGGCCTGGCTTTCTGCTTCCCTCTAGGATTTGACCTGTTGTTTTTAAACACCACTGTAATTGATGCATTTTAATATTGCTGTGATGTTATCCTGAAAGGCAACTGGGAATTAGCATACTGTATGTCATTATTTCATGACTTTTTATATATTCATATTTAGACTGAGCAGTGTTAAAAAGAATATTTTATTTCATTATGCAATTTTTAGTGAGCTTATTATCAGTAATATGTTTAGCATAAAATTTATTAGTGACATGCCCTTTAATTTAGCCTGTCTAATTGGTGCTAATTTAGTTAGATTGCATTAAATTACACCCTTTAATGTAGCTATGTGTGGGTCAAGAAATCCATTCCAACAGGTTAGGTAATTTTTCATGCAGCTGAACAGTAAAAATGGTATTAAGGTAGCTGAAAAATGCAATCATGTTCCAAAATAATAGTTTTCCTGGATATTATTATCAGGGAAACAGGATTTCTGTTATAAGTGTTCTTTGTTTGAAGACTTACAGGGTTCATCTTCCATCTAAACTCATGTCCCCAATCTCCACAACAAAGACAAAGGGTGGGAATTAAGATCATTACTCTTATGTGAGGGGGAATTATTAAGAATGATCTTTATTTCAGCCTTCATTCCTTCTTTATCATGCTCAGCACAAAGATAACAGTGAAAAATATGTTGTCGCTTCTTTTATCTGAGTTTCTGCTTTCTGCTCCATTAGAATTACTTTGGTCAGATGGTTGGGGTGGAAAGTAATTGATTTGATCTCAGCAGTGTACAAAGAAGCAATCTAAGCCTGACAAAACAAAACAAAAAATCTGACCTGTAAGAGTCATCGATCTCCAGCAGTAAGAGCAGAGGGCACGGGCAGGACTCTTGGGGGCAGGTCCTCAGCTCCTGTAAATTGTCGCAGCTGTTACGAGTCAATGGTGTTTGAAGTCACTGACAATTTTGCCAGTGGAGGTCTCAGACCCTGGATTCGGTTTCCAGTTTCCTGTTCAACCTCTAGAAAACTCTCGCTCCTCTCAGGTCCCTGGATGTGTTGCTGTCTCCGCTCTACGGAGCGGCGATTGTCGCATTCCTCTGCCTCCACTGTCTCCCTCTATCCCAACTCCTCTGCTAGGAATTGAGTCCAAGCCCAAGGCAAACTTCTACTGTCTTTGGAGGTGTTTTACTTCCAATGCATCAGGAAGCCCCTTCACATCTTGGTGCTGTTGGTAGCAATGGTTCCAAGAAAAGGTGGATCAGGAGGGAAAGGCATTAAGGCTTTCTCTGAATGAATATGTCAGTCCAGCATATAGAGAGTGTGCTCTCAAAGCCATGGAGATCAATAAATTATCTCCTTCCAACTCCTTTTTCTCATCCAGAGATCCTGAGTCTTATATAAACATATCTTGAGCCTGCTTCTAGGATGGCCCATGTAGCACAATGGTTCCCTGATCTGTTTCTGCAGTTGTTTGCTGAGGTTATGGTATGGTGCTGTCATCGTTGCTGAAGGAGTTTTGTTGTTAAACTGCACTTTACAGTTTTATTGTCATCATCCTGTTCATGTTGAGTTTAGGTTTACAATAGACTGCCTAAATAAGTAGAAACGCTTGCTCCGTTTTCTTGTATAACCCACTCCTGACAGAGCCTTTACATTTATAAACCTGCATTTGTAAAGGTTTTGGGTTATAGTCTCGGGTGCCCCTCATCCTTGGAGAGCATCCAGACCAACAAACACGTGGGAATGGGGTGAGAAGGAGCAGTCAGTAGGAGCTTAGGTGCAGAGCACCACTAGGAAGGAGCAACAGGGATATCAGCTGGTTTTTTACCTCTACCAGCACATATGATATTATTGCAGCTGAGGCACTCGTTATTAGGATTTTGGAGGTAACCCGCAGCACACACTCAGAAATAAAGCTGTGGCTCGTTCAACTCCTTGCCTGTCCCATGTTTAAGTGGTTGCAGTTTTCCCCTGCAGCACCAATGAAAAAAATAACTTGAAGGAACAATGCTCATAGTAATTTTCTCTTCCTACTAAGTGCTAAATCCGTAGGGTATCACCTTGGCAAAAAAGAGCCAGTTATACCAAAATATCAACCTGAGTTTCCTAACACGGCCAACTGAGCATTAAGAACAAAGTTAAATGCCTGTTAGGTCTGATCCAGAAGGCTTTTTAATTCCTTGGAAAAGACTCCCATTCAGATGTTAGAGCAGTTGTAGGGGATTTAACCCCCAGAAGGCATAGGAAAAGCCCTTTTTGAGACTCTTATCTGGGCTAAGCTGTTACCTGTTTGATTTTGGGAAGGATGTGAGATCAACTTTGCCTAACAACCAGCTGTAAAGCTGGCAGAAAAAAAGAGCAGCAGCAGCCCAATTGCAAACATCATACTGAGTATTATGTTTTGGGTAAATAAATGTAGAAAAGAATAAGTGGAAATCTTCCTCTAATAGGAAAATACATCAATGATTCTGTAATTAGAACCAACATTATTCAACTGCAAGAAAGTATTTATTTTACTGTGATTACAACAGTTGTTTATTCTAGGGAGCTGTATCCAGAAGTAGAATATCCAAACTGGATATCCAGCAGAATATCCAGCAGCTGTCTGTCTAAAACAAGTTTCTTAAAATTCTGCGTAGTGGCTCAGTAGATACTTGTCAGGAGAGCCTCAAGACAGTGCACCGGGCAAGTCCAGCACAGTTACAGCCCTGTGCCCCTGAGTGGGTACCTGGGGAGCAACGAGGTGGCACCTCAGGCAGTGCAGAGGGAGCAGGCACAAGGCTGGTACAGCTGCACACAAAATTAGTCTTTTCCAGCACTGGCATGGTCCTGCCATGCATGCAGCCATGACAGATAGATTTTATCCCAGAGACGAGACTTAATAGCCTGGATGCGTTTTGAGAGCTTTTAAGGAAAAGAGTGGATTTTTTAAAAATGTGTGTTTATCTATTGACTTTCAATCTAGAACAATAACCACTCTACACACACTGGGGCAGAGCATCCTCCTTCCAGCTATTTAAACATTCCCAAACTGAACACACAGTTCAGTCCCATTCCTGTGCTCTGTCATCGGGAGAAAATGATCAACTCCAGCAGCAAAGCCGAGTTTAGAGCCAGACTCACAAGGCTGATCCCAGGTACCGTGTTACCACCTGCTGCTCAGTAGGCCTTCCTAGAAGGCAGCGGCTGAGGAGAACACGGTGTCTGGACAGACTGGCTGAGGAGAACATGGTGTCTGGACAGACTGGCTGAGGATCTCTGCCAAGGAAGGGAGAGACCGGGTGTCTCTGCTTCATAGACTCCTGCCTGAAACCTGGAGGTCCTGATAAACCCCAGTCATTCAGAATATTCAGAAACATTACCAGGACGATGGATGTAAATTAACAGTTTAATAAAATGCTGTGGGTTAGTTCTGAGGCTTCATGTCAATGTAAGGGAAATTAGTCTCCCTGTGTCCTCCCCCTCTGCCCTGCTGAGAGTCTGGTGACTGGGCTGGTCACTCTGGGCTTTGTCCTTTGTGTCCAAAGCGAGCAGAGAAGCAATGGCAGCCCTGCCCGTTGCTCTGACAAGAGCCGAGTGTGCTGGAGCTGGTGCCAGGGCTGCATTTGCCAGCCCTTAACTGCATAAACAGAGACACTGGGAGGTGAGGCAAGGTTGTGCTGGGACACTTCTGCTACAGCCATCTAGGCCGCCGAGAGTGTCCTCAATCTCATATTAGAGTCACAGCTTTTGGGTTCTTGCTGTAAAGCCAAAGCTCTCACAAGGAAATGCTCCATGGCTGGCTGTGTGCCTGCAACCAAGGTGCTGTTGTAGGGAATCCTGAAATTACTTTCCCCTGTCAGATGTGATGTGGTGTTCCCAGAGGCCCTGTGCCATTGTTCTGGCCTTTGGGGAGAAGCTGAGGGTCAGGCAGGGAGTGCAGTCTCCTGGACTGCTTGGGAAGCATCTGGTAGAGCAGCAAGCCGGGGTCTCCTGAGAAGCCTGGGACACCTGGCACGGCCGTTCAGGCACTGGGGCAGTCCTTGGGAAAAGCTGCAGATTGCCCTGAATTGGTTCCTATTGCCTGCAAGTAGCAGGCACCAGCTTCTGGCACTTGCTTATTGTTTTGAGTGCTGTTAGGTGGGACACTGCAGGGGGGATGCAAGCCAATACTTTGTATGAAAATATTTAGAGAGAGATAAGAAGAACCTGCTTTTCATCTAGTCTCATTCTTCCCTGCCAGCCTGTGCTTTCTTTCAGCTCAGGAGACTGAAATCTTCTGTTCTCTTGTAAAAAGAAGTCACTCTGTGAGCAGAGGAGCTAATGAAGCCTGGATTGTAATGTCTCTCTCTCATGTGGATCCTCTGATATCTTACAAAGGGTGAGCTTTATTAGCTTTTCCTGAAATGGGACAGCAGTAGGGTCCTTCTCCTCTCCCCCACTGCCTTCTTTTCAAACTCTGTAGAGTTTCCGTATCTTTTGACCTTGATGCTGGACAGCAGGAGTGAGTTGAACACCCTTTTTGTGTGAGAGCACAAACACATGCATTATTTCAGACTCCCATGACTGCCAGCCGTGGGTGTCTCTTCTGTCAGGAATCAGGCTAAAAATAAAACAAACAAATCCCCTGAAATTAAAAAGAGGCATCAGTGTTCATTTGACTTCATGGAATTGTCTAAAAAGGTGCAAAATAAGGCCTGTATGCAGCTAAGCTGAAATCTGCTCACTCATAGCAAAAGGAGTCGATACCTTGTTAGAAGAGTGGGGTGTTGCTCCTGAAACTTATATATCTGTTAACACATACACAAGACAACCTTCTCTGTTTAGTCCACGTGTCAGCTTTCCCTTTTTTTGTGGTTAGAATTAGTAAGGCAGGCAAAGAATGGTTCATCCCTGCCACTAACAGGCAGAGGGAGGCAAGGGAAGCTGAATGGGTTAAAATCAGTGCTGGCTTCAAACATCAGATTTTCCTTGTCAGGTTGTCACAAACACAACCATATTTAAATTCAGCTGCTTGGGTGACACCCAAAAGCTATCATTGCACTAATGCAATTATGATAGTGCATCAATTGCTGTAAATCACAAAGCTATAGATAGGGTGTAGTTGTCATGTTCTTTGTGATTAAAAGATGTAGAATCTCTAATCACTGCAACAAGAGAGTCTGTCATCGATAAAGGGAATCTGGAGCTGGAGAGCAGTATCGACTGTGCCAAGGAATTTGCAGACTCTATTTCTCAGCTTTTGCACACTTTGAACAGCCTTTCAAGATGTGCCATCAACTCCATACACACCCCCCCACACCCACACCCCCTGGGCTGGGGCACTAAATGAGCAGCTTAACGTCTGCCTTGCTCTGGCTCTCTGGCAAAAGGGCATTCAGGAGATAGTAAATTTTTTAGCAATTTCCTGTCCAAAGGGGCATGCTTTTGGTATGTCAAAATCAGAAATGGTGCACTGTATTTCCACCTTGCAGGGAGGAATGACCATTCCCCAGCACAGCCTCACGTCATGCTGGTGTTGGGGGTCTCGGTCTCCCCCGTTGCGCTGGTGCCAAACCCGCGTGAGCTCTGTGTGGCTGGCAGAGGTGACCTGCAGAGCCCACAGCGTGGCTCCTGGGCTGGGCCCAGCCACAGCACAAGCCAGCCTTTTCTCTGCTGTGGCTTTAAATACCTCCTTGAACTTCTGTGCAAATGACACGGCTCCTCTACCTGTAACTGAGAATCAAGGCTTTGCCTTGTGCCAGCATGTCAGTTCTTATCATCCCTGTTCCTCTTCTTTAGGAAAACAAAACCGTAAACACATACATAATGACCCCCCCCAAATAATTTATGGACAATATTCATAAATTATTTACATTCACACTGTAGAATTGTAGGAAAAAATTAATATGAAATTATCAAGTATGATGAAAATGGAAGGATAGTGCTGGATTGTCAGGCTTCTTGGTTGTTTTTCATGCATTGGGCTGTTTGTTTGCTTTTCTGTCCATGGATCAACATACAAAGAATTTATGTGATTTTTTGATTAATATGTAGCATGTGGTTAGAAAGCTTTTATATGTTTATAGCTTTCATCCCCAATCACACAGTTCCTCATATTGCTCTGTGTGCATATGGATGTGTGTATATGCACAATATCTGTATGTAAATGTTTTTAAACTAATATTCTTTGTATAGAAATACTATACCCTCATGTTGCAATTTTTCTGGTTTTCACCACTCTCTTCTTTATGCTCGGGTGGTCATATTTTGAAATTTCCCCAGGACCAGTTTTTCATGCAGTCACGTTTCTCATCACATCTGAAGGATGTTGTGCTTCGCATGGTAATTAGGTCCTCTTTGTTTCATCTGCTGAACCGCTCTCTGTTACTTCCTGCAGCACGCTTACGACTGGAGGCTATTGCTGAAATGTTAGAGCAGTGGAGATTCTCTAGGAGTAAACAGCTTCATGTTAACTTGGGGTTTTTTGGTTTTTTTTAACGTTGATTTACATCCTGTTTAAACCTTGTGCAATTATATTTATCCTTCTTGCTTTCTTAGAGTAATTCCATTTATTGAAATAATTTATTATTGCATTGTGTGGCTAGTGGGTGTATATGGAAATCATCTGAGTATTTACACAAACCTATGACTTTATATATAAAATCCCACAAGTATCTCTGTCCCTCCCTAAGGCTTGGAAAGGCTGATGGCTTAGCTGGGAGCGCAAGCCGCTGTCAAGCGTTGCAGAGTTTATTCTTTCATGGCTGAAAAGAAAGCTCTGATTTTTAGTTTTTCTGACCCTGCTGAGGGCAGGCTGAGGGTGGCTTTGGGCTGTGTTTGGGGGCCCGAGCAGGTTCTGGGCAGGGGTGGGAATTTGCAGGGGAGCCCCTCTTTGTGCATGCTGGGGACAGGGACCCGCACATGGCTGCGCAGGGACCAGCAGCCAGCACTCCTGTGAGCTTGGCCAGGCCAGCTCTGAGAAGGGAGCTTCTGCCAGCACAATTTTATTACCTCCTTTCTAGCTGTTAAGTTACAACAGAGAATCAACTCCTAAGTTTTTAGCTTTTGTTGTTTAAAAGAAGACTTTTCAAACCTGCACAACCCCTTTTGCTGGTGTGGCCTGCTTGTGCCTTTTAGGGCTGGCAGGTTGCTCCAGCGGGAGCCAAAGGGCACCTCGTGTGAGGCAGTTCAGGTTGTGCTGCTGCACCAGTGAACCCTGATGGAGCTGGGGAAGGCAACAGAAACCAGGTCAGGTTTGCCCTGAGGCTGCTGGGGAACCCCTGCCTGGGGTCCCTGCAGAGAGACATTCAGGGCAGGAGCACTGGAAATGCCTACGGTGTCTCAAGAAATGTGAAGCGATCTAGTAACTGACCCTGAATTCCCTCTGAGTTGGTACAAAGCTCTGGAATGCCTTTTTGCAAAACATACCCCAGTGCTACACCAGGAACCATCAGGTCTGAGCTGCCTGGCTGCTGGAGGCCAGCAGGAGGATGGACAGGCACGAGCCCTCCGAGCAGCTCGTGGTGGCAGGACTGGTGTGGCAGCAGGAAGGTTTTTCACCCTGTTTTGTTGAATAACACACAGAGCTGGCACGTGTTGGGTACACTACTGGCCCAAGTGGTGCCCATGTATAATAAACATGGGGGTGCAGATAGCTTGGGAGAGATGTGAGCAGCAATGATAGACAGCGAGTGCTTCTGCCAGCACATGGAATTCCTACTGGTTGATTGTCTTTTCCTTGTTTTTCCTCTCATAATTAATAATGCTGCAGTTACTCTGATTATAATGATTGCATATCCCTTTAAGTGGTATCTAGATAGAGGTTTACATGGCATTTTTTCCTTGTTTGTGTGTTCTGCGAGAAAGTCTCTACAATAATATTACCAAACATGAAGTAAAATCCTCTCTCCTGAAGGGCTGATGAGATCATGTGCGTATGACTGTGTGTTATCTCGAGCTGACACATGGAATTAAGTCTTAGACTCTCCTCACCTAGGAAGACATCATTCTGCCAGATTTTTCTCTCTTCTGGCCATTTCAGCTACAACAGCTTTTTCTCTTCAGCCAGTTAAAGCAGGGCTGTTCTCTGGAAAAGCCAATGAGAAAAATCTGGCAATTTGATAATTTCTGAGAGTTTCTTCCATTTCATTTTGTTGAGCTTACTGGCTGCACACAAACAGAAGCATTTGTGTCAAAACACCACCCACACATTTAGCCCTGCAACAATGCTGTGATTTTAATAAACTGAGTTGTATGTGGAAGGGAAACTGGATTTTCTGTTTTCCCGCTGGCAGAGTTGTTGGTGAGGAAAGCCTGAAATTGAGCCTTGCAGCTCTGCAACTTGGGGGACACAGTTTCTACAGTGAAAGATCAAATTTAGCAGTGCTGCCACTTCTAATATTGTCTTATTTTATTGGGTTTTAAAAATTCTAGGAAATTGTGACAATCAGGACCAGACATTTAGGCATTTTCCTAATTGGCTTTTTTATTTACTAAAACAGATTCTGTGTTGTTTCCCTCTGGAGCTCCTGCCATTATTTTGTTTTGTTTCCTTCATGAAAATGGTTTAACAGGTTGAAATCAGTAGGAAACCCCTCCATTTTGTTTTTTTTAATCATCAAGTGATTTCAAAATTTCATCTTTCTGTAAGGGTTTTAAAATATTGTTTTAAGTCCAAATCAAAGCAATTCCCCTTCCTCCCTCCAATTCAAAATTATCATTAGGCAACAAATTGCTCATTGTCTGGCTTAACATGAGTGTCAGTCTTGCATTCAGATCTCCAAGTCACTGTCTGATGGGGAATTTATTCCCCATCTGTTTCCATTTCTAGACTGTGAGTTCAGCCTGGCACATGAGCCTGCTGCACAGTTGTAGGGTTTGTGATCCATATTTAATTCACCTAACTTTCAGTCTTTAGCTGAGACTTCCCAATTAAGCACAGTGGTGACCCTGGCCTCTCTCTGTAGTTAGTGCAGAAGTGGGTTCACCCAGAAGGTGTCTCTGCCCATGGAATATCTCAATTAAATGCCTAAAGAATAACTTCTCTAAGATCAAGCTGCTATGTGCTTTAAGCAGTTCCACTAAAAGAAACCTCGTTGGCTTACAGAGACATGCTGATAATGGGCTTATTGGCTTGTTAGGTCAGCCAGCAAACGGATGCTGGAGGTCCTTGGGGCTTAAGTACCAAGACAGCATTGTATTTCTGGGGAGATCATGCATTTCAAGGGTGTGATGTGAGACACGAGACTGCAAAGTCATCCCCAAGCTGCATTTATTCCCCTGAAATGCTCAGTGTGTCAGACCTGATTTCAGTTATAAAATGGAAATAATAGATAAAAAAGGTCAAACCATCTATTAAGGACTGACATTTACGGCAGTCAGGAATCTCCAGCTGTATACAGCTTTGTGTATATATGTCACTCCTATATGACACCATCCTGCTGAGGATCTCCAAAGCACTGTTTCCTGCTATACCTAGGTGATGGCAAGTTAGCTCTTGCTTCTTTTGTTTCTACAGATGCCTAAGCATAGAAATGCAGAGTTAATTAACTTGCCCAAAGTTGCAGTACACATCTAGCAAAATGAAAACTCCTGAATTCTCTCAGTGGCTTCAAAATTCTTTTATCTTTTACTGTAATAATTTTGTCAGAATGTTTTTGTGAAACAAAATGGTTTGAAATTAACTGTTTTCATTGAAAGGTGAGTGTTAAAGCACCTGTGTCCTGATCCTGTTGCAGGCATGGGAGTTGTGCAGTGGGTCACTGACAGTTTGTGGATTGAGTGCAGTGCAGGAAAATAGGTAAGAGCCCAGACAGGGATCCAGAGAGCAATTGCTACTTGCGTGGCATCCAGGACCTGGACACAGAGCGCTGCAGGAGCATCGCACTGTGCGTGTGAAATATAACCCTAGCAGAGGTCCAGAGAGCCACAGGTGATCTTTGCCATTGAGATCTGAGGAGGAGGAAAGGGAAGGAGAAATACACACTCAGTTACATGCACAAACACCCACGTGCACGTGCAGAGTAGGAGACACCTCAGATAGGCTGGCAACAGCAAAGTAATTAAAGGTGCTGAAGCAGGAAGTGCCAAGTCACCCTCTCCAAGGGTACACAAGGTTTGCTAATGTCACTGCTGATGTCCCAAAGGTATCTTGCAATTCTGGTATTTGTCTCTGATGCCCTCTGTGAGATGTGCATTGCTCTGGTCTGTTTTCTCATTGCCTTAATGGTGTGACTTTGAGAGCTGAGCCTTGAGATCGCTGTGCCTCAAGGAGACCCAGCATACCCCCAGTAAATGTGGTCTGCAGGGCTGTTTTCTTCCCGCTGCTCATGCATTGCTGCAGAATTATTTCTCAGTGCTTTGAATTAACGGGGTCATATCCTGGCACTCAGGATTTAAGGGACCTTGTGCAGATAAAGACAGTAGAATTCATAGAGCAAATACAACAGTAGTCTTGAAAGCGTTGATAAAATGACCTATCGTTGCATAACAGGTATTAGAACTCATGTTCCCTTTTCCCCCTTCCTGCTCTCAAATAGGAAGCTTTTTAGCCTCTGGATAAGATGCCAAGAATTACTAGTCAATCCCAACTTCAAAAATGAAGAAAAAAAAATGTTTAGACTTAATGAAACGTATCTTCTAAGTTAACTTAAATGCTTGTTTAGATAGCTTTTGAGATTAGTCTAAGAATAATAAACTGCTCTTTATATGGAACTTCCTGGCCAGAGACCTCTGGGTAGCTCCAGAATACCAGAACAAAGGATTTACAGCCCACTGACTACTTAAAATGGTGATGTTATTTTCAGATGCAAAATTTCAGATTCCTTTTGCCTTTATGACAACTTTTGGTGAAGAGGAAAAGCTGTCTACTGATCCTTCAGGTTCTGGAGTTACTCTTTGTAGCGTGGTGCACATAGGTCCAGTTATTTAGCTTGAATTTGGACCTTTTACAGATCTGTGTCATGTCTTCTGTGCAGATTTGTTTTTCTGATTACAGCACTGGTCAGAATAAATGGAGGGATGGGATCTGCCCTGGCTGCTGTAGGGGATTTTTTTGGCGTGTGCCCCAGTCTCCTAATAAATCAGTGTCTCTCCTAGTCCATTTCTGATGGGATTCGGCGGCAGGTCAGCATCCTTAGGTGAAGAAAGGCTTCCTGAAGTGAGCAGCAGTCACAGAAAGTAAATTAATGGAAGCCGGCATCTGCTGATCTCTTTGACAATAAGGAATTTCACTGCCAACATTTAAAAACCATTGGAAATGGTCTCCATTGGAAACCAGATTTCGACTTTCTGCCCTGGGCTGCCAGAAGTATTTCAGCATAAAATGCTAAAGTAAGTTGAACTTTCAATTATAATTTCAATGACTGTCTAGTGAAATGGATTAATGCTCTGGCACTGCACCTTTGAGGCTTTGGCTCGAATCTTGTAGGATAAAAATCTGTCTGCTTTGACAGTTGAAAAGGTCAGAAGTGAAATAATGTCAGGTGGTCTTAGCCCAATTCAATGTCTCGATTAAGAAGTAGATGTAAAAGTTGTTGATGTGGGATATCATATGAGATCGTTTTCAAAAACAGAAATATTTTTATTTACATTTTGTCATCGAAATTAGATGCAGACAGCTGCATTTGGGAGAGCTGGAGCTTAGTTCACCCTTCAGGAACACTGGGTTGCAAAGAGAGCAAAATGCGGGTTACAATATGCGGTACCTTAAGCTCAAAAGCTTGATTTCAATCAACTTGAAATTGATTTCCTGATATTTGACTGTGTCAAGGATAGTTCACTTAAATAATTTTAAAGTTTAATTTGGGAATTTTTATTAGCTGAGAGTGTATAGGAAGACCATGTTTTTCCCACTGTTGAGGCAGGGCAAGAGGTCTCTTCAATTTACTTTTTGAAGCCGCTGCAATTCAATTCCTAAGCTTATTAAATAGGATCGTGGTTAAGGACCAAAATAGGGATATTTTTTGTGATTATTTTTTCTCTTATTCGAATACATAGTTATATAATTTTGTATGATGATAATGTATAAAAATAAATTGTTTCTCCAGACGTCCCTGCGGAAAGGTCACTCTGCAAAAATTTGTGGCAATAGTAACGGGAATTTCTGTTGGGAAAAAGGAGCAAATCGGGGCTTGGGGCTGTGTGTCTCAGTGATGGGGAGGGACAGTGGCTAACAGAGCTCCAGAGCACCTTTGCCGCCTTTGATCCATCCCAGCCCCGCTTCTCCCCAGCCCTCCTCACGTCAGGCAGCCTTGGCACTGCTCCACAAGTGAAGTCGCAGATTTGCTTTGCTTGTTTCGATAAGAAACACACATCCAGGACAATGCAAATTGAAAATCAGCCATCATGGCATGCTACATAAATTACCGGGTTCTGCTTGGTAATCCATTACAGATGATTAAATAAATGAGTGGTTGTGTCCTGCTCAGCACTGGTAAATCTTTGTTTTATTTAATTCCTTGTTCTTGTATGTGTGTGTGTGTGTGGGGTGTCGTGGGATTTTTTCCAGGTGGGTTTCCATCTTAAGGCAAAGAAACCACAGTCTCCATGTGATCACGATGCAGTGCAAGAGCTGGTGGGACTGTCCATATGTTGTAAAGATTAATTGGCATTCAGTTAGGCCCCATAAAGCAGGGCATTAGCCTATGCTTTGCCTTCAGTTCACGTAGTGGGCACAGACAAAAGTCTATTTCTGACGTGTAACGTGTACTTTTTAGCAGGCCGATCCTCCCAGTTGCAAAACCTTAGAAGAGCTTCAGAGATGCAGGTACTGCTTAATGTGGGGCAGTCGTAACACTGTCTCGCTTTGCTCTGCTGAGATCTGCTAAGTGGGGCCCAGGGGACCATTGAAACCACAGAATTATCTTTTATTTGTTCTATAGATTTTTCTGACCAAAAAAAAATGTAATACATCGCCATCTTTACCCTCCCAAGACATGTGGTTTAATTGTGGTGTGGACCCCGAGGACCGCCGGTGTTGCCCGTGGTGGGTGCCAGGGGTGGCAGAGGCCAAGTGCCCCCACTGAAAACCATTATTTACAAAGGAACAAAGTGGTAATATTGCAACTATCACAGCTCAAATATGAGGCCATTTCCCTAGTAATAAAACTATTACACTGTAACTGTTTACTTATCAGGAGACCATTATGTGATTGATGACCTGAAAATGGAGGTTATCTTTCAATTCATTTGAAATGCAAACTGACTAGAAAATCTATAGTTATTGCATCGTATTTTTAAGCAAAATCAGACACCTACATTGACTTCCTATTTACATTTCTTTGAGAAGAAAAATCACATAAAAGCTATCAAGAAACACATTTCACAGCAGGCAAATTAATTGGTTTTACTGTATTTGAATGGAGGGTTTGTCAAATAAAACATGCCATGACAGTTAATAGTGTCATTTAGAGGCAGAAAATTATTGGCTTATTTGTTATTGGATAAAAGGAAGACAAACACTTTGTATTAGGAAGTTTTAATGTGTTTAAAATCCTCATTAGGGATTTATGGACATTCTTGCTTAGCATAGCGCCTCATTAATTTGAGGCTAAACAGTTACTTCTGTGTTTCAATTGCAATTTTTTTCCCCTTTTCTTTAATTAGATCTCGCATTAGAGTTTGGTCTCTACACCACTGGAGATGTAGAATTAATTAATGTGATTTATAAATCTAATGGAAGTGAGTTATTCTTAGATATCTTTTCATTTTAGTGAGCAGTTTAACTGCACATAGCATAAGTGCACACAGATCTAAGAGATTTGGGGAGCTCAGGAAAAGTATGCAACTTCTGCATTGAATACATTTAGCAGTGTCCCTTGGCATTAATAGATCAAAGTATTTTAATTAGAAATGTAACTAAAAGAGAGGCCATAAAGATCCCATTCAAAATCAGATTTTCCTCGTTCTAAGTTCCGTACTGTCCAAAAAGCGTTATTTTCACTCCCCTTTTGTAGATAACCATGACATTCAGTGGCAGTTGGGATAATTGCGTGTCTTACTATTTAATGAGCATAAGATCTGGCTCTTAATGTAGTCTGAGTTTGGATGCGATCACAATAAAAACACATTCGTTAATTGTACTACTTTGTATTAATAAAAGGAAAATATATTTTGTTTGCTGTAAGATTTAATTTGATTGAAGTTTGTTTTAAAAATGTATCTGCGTAGACTAGTTATGCTAACAGGTAGAGTTGGTATTTAAACCCTAAGATATTTCAAAATACATTTGTTCCGCCCAGAGCAGGCACAGGTCCTTGCCCTTTGAATTCTGGCCCTCTATTCTGAAGACAGTCTGAGGTCATGACTTGCACGTTGTGACTGTGGTGGAAAGATGTATGAAAACAACTAATTTGCAAACAAGCTCTGAGCAATTAGTTTGGGTCCCAGCACCGGCCTTGCAGCTGTGCAAACTGCCGTACAAATTATACCCAGGAGTACATTTTTCTGTGAGGACATCCGTACCTGCTTTAAAAAGCAGAAATGAAACAGGTAACCAACACAACCACTCACTGTATCCTTGTAGCCACGGGAGAGGTACTGTCAGATGTACATACGCATTTAAGAAGGTTCCTCTCAAAAACCTCCAAAGAAATGTTACAGTCTGAATTCACGGGGTCAAATAATGCTTCAGGTTACACTGGTGCAACGTCGCTGACATCAGGGCAGTCTTGGTCCTGTTGCCAAGGCCACAGTCTGACCTGGTGACTTTGCTACTATTTTAGCAGGAATTCACACGACTCCTGCCTGATTCTGCTCTTGTGCTGGCACATTCTGGGAACAGACACCACATTCCACTAATGTGAAATAGATTTAAAGGAGATCCAATTCCAACTTATATTAAATTTAGACAGCTGTGTCTGTATAGTAAAGGGATTTTGCATGATTTCCAAGAGGTTCTACTCAAAGGGTTACGCTGAGAATAAATACGGTGTCTAATTTACATCCCCCTAACTGAGGGCAAATGGACTTGTAAGCCAAGCTCCCTTCATGCCTTTTATACTGCTTCATTGTCTTAGGAGAAGTTAAATTTCATTCACACTGGCAAAAGGAGGACAAGAAACAGACACTTGATCATTATTTCTGCCACACCACATATCTCACCGCAGCAGAGGGTTGCACAGTCTGTTAGTCAGGCTTTGATGTTTCAAGTGGACAAGTGCACGGTGGCATTTGAGGTCAGGGCGCCTTTTATCATCACTTTAGTGGAAATGTATAAGGTAACGTCTTCCAGAATAAGGTGAAAATGCCCAGGCACATAAGAAAATGGATGTATTTTATGTAAGTAAATAAATACTTGAAGTTATTAGAGGAGGAGGAACAGAGAGGAAGGAAGAAAAATAAGTTTGACATTCCAAATTTCCATGCTCTTTGTCAGTATTAAATGATTGTAACAGCCTTTATGCTGTGTTTTGGTCATAAATTAAGT
Organism: Mohoua ochrocephala; assembly: GCA_013398855.1. NCBI lineage: Eukaryota > Metazoa > Chordata > Aves > Passeriformes > Acanthizidae > Mohoua > Mohoua ochrocephala. Next base: position 65,072 of record VZTA01009260.1, on the reverse strand, counting down.
ACTGCAAAAGCCACTTTTGTTGGGGCCTGGCTTAATACTGACATTATTAGATACTCTGGTATTTTCATTATGCTGAGTTTCTAAAATACTATATTCAGAATATTCCATAAGTAAAACGTGCAGCCTTACCTACATTAAGAAACTCCCAGGAGACCTTGAAGTGAGAGATCACTTTATCAGTCTTCTCTCTCTAATAGAGTTTGGCAATTTACTGCATGAAAATAATGGTGAACCATTGAGTTTAAATTGAACATCAGCATATTGTGCTTTCATGGAGACTGTTTCATGCTGATATACACTGAAATGGTATTGTTAAAAGAAAACACTAAAGAAATGAAAAAAGAAAAAAAATATACTAAAGACAACATATACTGGGAAGTACAAGAAAAGTGTAATTGTCACATCCAGGTCAGTCTGGTTTAAAAGTTGCTGTAGCAGAACTGAGTGCCAGTGAAAAAACATTGTCCTTGTAGTTGGGCTTGCTCAGACTGCTAAAAAAGGTCATTGTAAGCTGAGTTCTTTGTAGGGAGATGAAGCTGAATCCCTTTCAGTGTGGGGCTCGTCACCCCTCCTGGTGTGAGTGCACAGGTTTACCTGGCTCTTGGTGACTGGAGAGGAGCATACGAGAGTCACTGGCTTTTGTATGAAACGAAAGGCACCCATTGTGGGCAGCTTTGGCCTCTGAACTAGAGACCTTTTGGGAGGGTCACTGAAATCAGTGTGAGTCTGATTCAGTCATGTTTTGGACCACACTAGAGTAAGTTGGTTTTCCTAGCTAAGGTACTTTACTTGGGGGAAAAGGCATAAACTTCTCTAGCCACCACTGGAAGAGCAGCTCTGACTGCAGGCCAGGCTCCCTTAGGTTAACAAATGAATTAACTCGCTCCTTAAAACCCTTTCATGTTTTCAGGTTCTCTAGTAAATGTGTATTTTACACAGCTTCTGCAGTATTTATATTAAAGAACAGAGGAGCAGCTTTCTGTATTTTGTTTTAGGCAATAGTTTTCCTTTCTCTCTTAATTTTTTATATATGTAAAAAGTATATATTTCCACAGACATTTTAATAAGCCTCAGGAGATATTTCTGGGGTTAAAATAATGGGAAATGTAGTCTTCTCATGGTATTTTGGTTCCAGGATGGTGGAGGCACTAAAAGAAAACAGTGGATATACATTATTTAGGAGCCACAAATGGCTCCCTTGAAAATGAATAAGCCTGTGAAAAACACATGTATGTATTTGAATACCAAGGGAGCAATTTTGGGTTTGTTTTTTTTTTAATGCCACCATGTTTGACTTCATTCAGTTTCCTCCAAAATGCAAACATACAGCCCCACAAATATCAAATACACCGGAAAAAAACTACCATCAGGTTGCAGTATTCATTCCTTGCTCTTTTGCCGCTCCCATTCTTACACATTTGCACTAAAGTTAGTAAGGAAGAGCCAAGAGCCTCCCAGCTAGTGAGATTAGCTGGCATCTATTCCAGGTGTCTTTAACATGAGTGACGCTTTTTGGACACAGTATTGAGATAGGAAAGAGAATCATGAGCTGTGAAACAATCCATGGAGGTTTGAACAGTGGGCTCTGAGCAGCAGGGTGAACTTGAAGTAAATGTGGAACAGTCTTCTCAGGAGGAGAAATGTGTAGAGAGATGGCAGCTGAGGGGAATGTTGGGTGCCATTAAAGTGGGGAAATGAAGCCTGAGTGTGCAAGAAAATACTGATGGCAGTCAAAGGAGAGGTGGTGTTGGAAGGACGTGGGTGCGTACTCCTCGTGCAGGTGAAGTATTGCATGTTCTTAGATCTGTGATGAGCATATTGCAAGAATTGAACCATAGCTTCATCTAGGTTGGTTGGAAGGATGTTCAAAGATCATCTGGTCCAATGTGTTGTATCTGGAAACTCCGCTATTCTTAGTACTGCCCTATCCATTTCCCACTTGTATTAATCAGAAAAAATCAGAAAAACCAAGCACTCTCTGTTAATGGGAAGCCTGTCAGGAGCTGAAGGCACTCAGAGGACAAGGCTTCTGCTGACTGTCCTCATTTTGCTGTTTCTGGTTTTCTAAGTGTTTTCCTCTTATCACTGTGTGGTGCACACTGGAAATGATCAATCAAGGCTCATGCACAGGATCTTTTCATGCTGGCAAGTGAAAAATCAATTTGTGTTCGAAGGAATAAACAGTAGCATGAGCTTCATTTCCCCAGAGTCAAAATGGATTCCTTGATAAAGGGGATGACAAGGAAAGCTGAGCTCTTGATGTATAAGCACATAGGTGCTCATGTGCAAGAAATGAGTAGGCTCCTACATTCATTTTACATGCTACACTTATCTTTTCAATAAAACAAAGATAGGAAGAAGAAATTACTTGTTGGATGCCAATTGCGTGTCAGTAATACTGGGGGGATTGTTCATGAACAGTTTATCCAGATGAAAATGTGGTCGGTCAGTTCTGGCAAAGACATTATTCATGGTGTATTTCTGCTCCATGGCACTGCATTGGAATTTTCAGAACTATTCTCACAAGTCTTTCGGAAGATTGTGTTGCTAACATTTCTGAGAAGGGTCTGCTGTTGGATGTAAATTACAGGGAAAAGAGTCTTTCTATGATATTTCTGAGCCACAAAAACAAAATCTGATCTCATGCAGGTTATAAATTGTCCAGGAGGTAAGAGTAGTCAAGGAACTATAGAATGAATAAATGGAAGGTTAGACCAATGTGACTCATCAGATATTGTAACCATTCACCCAATGTCATTTGATCTGTATAACATTAAAGGCGACTATTCCCTCGCTCTTAGATTTCTGCCCTCCTTCCCTCCCTTTAAAGTTCAGCACTGAGCCACCCAAGCCATACATTAAACCTTTGGTTCCACATCATTTAAGCTCTCTCCTCTCTCCTGTGAGACCGAAAAGTGAAGAAAGCTGTAGAATACTGGCTTGTATTAGGTGGAATATTTTGACCATCTGACCTTTCCTTTTTCCTTTTTTCCTTTTTTTTTTTTTTTTCCTAGCAAGCAATATTTAAAAGTAAACATGAAGCTTTTTGATGCAAAAGAGTTTTGCCAGATTAAAAGGAAATTGGAAGATGAGTTCGGTGTAGCATGTAGCTGTTGTGAAATCTTCTTGATTTGATTGAAGTTTTATTACCTCAGGACGTCTGTCTGCAGCTTATGTAGCATTCGCTGTTCTTCAGTGTGGGGTTTGTGAATGCACTGCCAGCCAAGAGAAGAGCTCATGATGTGAATTGCAACCACTCAGTCTTGCGGAAGCCAAATTCCTGGAATCTGTCCTTTCAGCTGAGTTAGACCATGCTGCTCACAAAGGAAGAAAAGCACCAAAAGCGTGCACAAGTGCAAGCTGTGCCCTCCTTTCTAGACTCTGATTAGTGATGAAAGCTGAAGAGGAGAGAGAGGGGATGGAGAATCACATAATGGGTCCTAAAATGCTTGATTTTTATGAGATTAGGAAAGTAGTAGCATGGGATGAATGTCCAACCTTGAGTGAACTACAGGAGGAATGCGGCAGTTTATTAATGGCAATTCTAATAACAATTTGTTATAGTGCTAGCACTTGAGAAAGTGATGAATATTGTATCTGCTCTGTTTCATTCTGTCCCGATGAATCTCTGCTTGGATGCCATGGTGTGCCATGTGGGCCCGCTCGCACTTACTGGCTGAACACAAGTGTTTATGGACAATTAAACTTGCAATTTTTAATTCACACTTTGAAAGGTTGAGAGGTTGTTTTTTCTTTTTTTTTTTTCCAAGACAGACTAAATTTCTAATAGATCTGTGCCTTTCAAGTCTCTTAGAATATGCAACTGCAGCATGAATCTAGAAAAATGGTCTCATTTCTTTAGAAATCCATTAATAGTAATGTACTGAAAGACTCTTACATTGATCTTCTCTCTGATAGCCATGTTGTAATAATTATTCTTTTAATGTTTGCATCAATCTAAATGTTTTCCTCTTTGTGCTCGCTCCTACTTGGATCTCCCTATATGACAATCACAGCACTTTGACATCTTGCAGTACTTTAATACCAGTGATTCAAAACAAAGCAATGCCAAAGGGAACAAAAGTTCTGTCAAGCCATTAAAATCTTCTTTGCCATTAACACAATTAAATTGATGCATGAGCATTTAAAGTTATTAGCAAGTGCTGCCAGCAGAAGCTGGCTGCAATTGCATAATATATAGTGGGCTTTATTAAAGTAAAATGGTATGTTTATTGTTATTATCATCATTAGTTCTGAAGTAACATAAACTTAAACAGGGCAGTGAGTTGGGAGAGGACTGTGAGACAACTAAGAACATGCTCTGTCCTGTATTAATAGTCAGGGACACAGTCATCACTTCTCTAAACAAAGAAATACTCGTGGTACCTTGGCTAACCATTACAGCTGGCATGTGTAATGGCAGGGAAGGGTGTTAAATAAAGAGAGCTTCTGTACCTCTGCTGCTCTCACTCTTCCCAGTCTGACTCACTCAGCTGGATTTTGGGCTGCTCCTGTTTCTGTGGTGAGAAATCTTGTGGTTGGTGTGTACACTGTAAGCTTATTGGGGGACTATTTGTTTTGTTTCCTTATAGTCCAACGTATTAGTTTCTCGATGAAAAAATAAGGCGTGTGTTAGAGACACATGTTCTGTCCCACTGCACAGTGCAGCAATACCCCTGCTTGCTGACCTTTTGATTAACCATATTCCTCACTGAATGGGGAGCTGGTATGAGGAATGGAAAACACAGATTAGCAGAGAACTTAAAAGGTACTGAGAGGGAAAACGGTGATGTAAGTGAAAACTAGGGAGATGAAGGAAGTCTCATGAAGTCCAAGTCCTGTGGTGTAAGGATGGACTGCATGCCTGTTGCAGTTCATGCTGACCACCCACTGGCAGTTCTGAGCCAGGCTCGTTAGGTAATTTGAGCTGAGTAGAAACTGGGGGAAAAGGTAAGGCTCCTTTTTTGGTTGTTTGGCAGTTTTAAAGTGATATTGTGGAAAATTATAATCTATAATAGATAAAAATCACTAATACCCCTGTGGTGTAGTCATATTCACTTGGGTAATCCTTTACCAAGATACTGATGAACTGTTGGGAATTCAGAGAACGGTGATGAAATAAGCCAAAGGGGAGGAAAATCTTGTTTATCGGGAAAGAAGGTAAAAGTTGAAAATACAGCATTTGAGAAAAATGGAGTATAATTCTGCATGTCTGTGTATAGTGTAAATGTGAAGGGAAGTAATGAATTACTTCCAGTAGTGGGAAGAGCTCTACAAAAAAGCTGAGGTGACACTGAAAACAAAATTTTAACCGTTATAAAGAAAGTACCAAGTAGTTCACAACAATCCAAGTTTTATTAAGGGAAGGGATGGGAGACCTATTTCCCTACAGTTTTTGGGTCAGACCAGCCATAGTACTAGGAGATATGGGGAAAATGTGCTACATTAGCAGAGCATGAGCTTGGTGATCTAAGAGGTCTGTGTGGTCTTTGACTTTTGTAGCTGTGTGGATTTATTCTTGAAGCTTAGTGCTGGCTGAAATGCAGGCAGAAGGCCATGGTCGCTGCTTTTGGTCAAGCTCTATAGCAGATTAGGATGACAGGGATTAAGTTTAGTCATGAGTATCTTTCACCAAACTGGTTACTAAGGGCAATAAGGTAGAAAAATCGGGCAGAAAAGTCTCACTGAATATTTATGGCACAAAGGACTTACCTGTGCTTTGGTACCTTCCTGAATATTGTCTCTTCCTCTCCTGCTTCACCCCATGATAAAAGCCACCATAGCTATCTACAAGTGCCACAGAATGGTTGTATATACAGGTCACATCTGCCTGTTGTTTCTGTAATTGTTCACAGTATTTAAAGATTTTGTGCTCTTTCATATCCTTGGAATGAGGGATTGTGGCAAATGCTGTAAGTACCATTTAACAAGTATTTCAACTGGAATATCTTAGCAGCATCACCGTGTGTGTGCGTGGGTGTGGTTGGGTGCAGAGGTAAATTGCATCTTTCTGAGGGGAGAAGGAGCAGCTGTCAGGCCTCTCGGGGTGGATACCTGTGTGCCGTGTAGGCTGCAGAGGACACTGAACCTGCAACAGGCTGATGGAGTGAGGGACAACAAAATCAGCAGCCACCCTTGTAGTCCAACCAGTATTTTAGCACAGTATATATTTAAGTTTTAAGAGCTGTCTGGGCTGTTAGCCTGTTAAGCTGTAGGATAAGATAGTTGATGATAACAGCTTTCTCCTAACTGTTATCACCTCTGTCCTTCGCTGCAGCATGTGGCAAGTTAAACCAAACCTCGCCCTCTCTCTGAAGGCTCCCGATAGGAGTAACAGTGGGATCTTCTTCAATTACAGAAGTTTCAGGCAATTCCACTGCCAGTTCTCAACTGTGAGGAAATCAGAGTACTTTATTGCTTCAAAAGTGTCGTTAGTAACACAAAGCAGCATGGAAGAAAAAAAAAAAACAACTTTTGACAAAATGGGTCCTGCTGATGATTTATGTTGATCTGAACTGGAAAATTTGGTAGGCAGCAAGCGTGGATACAGCAGTCTTCAAACAGAGGCAGTTGCTTGTTAGCTGTTCACCTGTGTGGTTGTAATTACTGAACTTTGCATCCAGCACCTGACTAAACATTTCTTTTTTTTCTTTAAACCTAGGTTGCCCTTCCCAATGACTCCAGCTGTGTGGAAGAAATACTGCGGGTAAGTAATACCCTTTGCTTTTTTATCTCCTGTATAATTGTAGTGCTGTTATTTTCATCTTCCAAGGAGAGGATTTATAGGGCTGTCTTTAACACTGCAGTTAAATAATAACATATCAGTGGGTCTGTATTAAGAGACACAGACAAGGGGTAGGCCCAGGGTGCTCCTTAGTAAGATTCAAGCTCTCAGTCTCTGAATCTATCCAGGACACATTTCTCTCCTACCCTGAGGTGGAGTTGCCTTAGTTCTCTCACTCACAAACTGACCTACAGTCTTCGTCCTTCCCCCAGACTACAATTGCTCATCATTCATGGTTTCGTTAAAGACTTACAGACGTGTTTTTTCTGTGCTCTTTGGTCAGTGACTGAATACAGAAAATTGCAACCCCAAACTGAGAATGGCTTAATTGCAACAAGATCATGTAATAAGAAAAAAGGAGTGTGCACAAGTTGTATGCCTTACTTCAGGTGTAAGATAGGCTTTTCCTCAGACACCCCAACTTTGGGGTTCCCTGTTGGCAGTGAGATTTGCCTGGGGGCAGTTTTGCAGTCCCTCTCTCAGATTTAGGTTTTTGTCCTCATGGGTTGAGTTTCCCATCTGTCAGAGCTACCTCCCTGGGATTGCCAGCCAACCTGCTGGTTTTCGGTGTAGAAGGGATAAAATTTCAGTGGGAATTTGTGCCAGCCATGTCCTTATAACTGGGAGGTAGTGCTGCAGACTTACCCAGACCTGAAATCGTGTGTAACAGTCATGCCAACTTGCTTGCAAAGACTTATTCTTGCTTATAAAATAAAATAAGCTTCTCACTATTCATTGCAATTTAGAGTTAAATAGTTTGGAAAACTTGCTCCTGGTTTGTGTACACACATTATCTTGGGCTGCTCTAGATATCCTTATGGGTTGGCAGTGTTGCTGCAGAAGTGTGTTGAGGCAGCAGGCAGGCATGCTCGTGCAGACCTGCAGCAGGGGAGGAGATCCTGCATAAGCACCCAGGAGCCATGAATGCAAGGAAAGAAATAACATTTACTTTCAACCTTCAAAGTGAGCAGAGGTTTATTACCTATAGAACACTAAGGGAGCAAAAGCAAAGGGAATGTTGAAAGGCTGTGCAAAATACTTGGTACATTTTCAATGTCTTCTTCCCCTCTTTATATATTTCAATTAGGTTCATTACTATATTTGGAAAGAATGCCTTGTTGGCTGGGGAAAGCAGTTGTTTTCAGTAAACAGCATCAAAAGAAAATGTGATGTGGTGAATTTTAGGGATCAATCATCCAGGTGACAGTTTTAATGTGGGAACACTGCGTATTAATCACAGGAAGCAGAAATGTCTTTTTTCTAATCAAGAGCGGTGACCCTATTTCCTACCCCACGACTATAATTTGAGTCAACAAACAAGCACAATATGCTGGGCTTCCTTTTGAAACTTGTTGAGATTGGAGCGGGACTTTCTGTTGCCTTCAGAGGATGGGGATGAACTGCAGAGTCCCTGCTCCTGCCACCAGTGGGCCATTGAACTTGGGGGCACTCTTGGGGTGGACAGAGCAGGGATTTAGCAGGTTTCCATGTCTCTGGGGATCTCTCTCACTAGGACATGTCATGGGCATGCGAAGAGGGGATACAAACCAGCAGATCTTTCTGGAGTACAGCTGCAGGTGCCCAGAGGCACCCACCATGCCCAGCCTGGAGTAAACCTGTCCACCATAGCCACGCATAGCCAGAAGGCACCTTGAGCACATGACACCTGCGCTGGGGTGCAGATACAGTCCTGGCACGTGGCCCTCAGCCGTGGTTCCCCCGGGCTGCTCCCTCCCATGTGCAGGAGGGTGGTTTGGTGCTGCCTCTCAGGGGCTCTGTGCCTTCGGGGCGGCATTGGGCTGTTCTGGGCACTGCAGCCCTTGGTACCCTGCCTGCTCTGGGCTGCACGGCCCTGCCTGCGTGAGCACAGCAACCACAGAGCTGCTTTGGGACTGCCCAGAAAGACCCAGCAGACCCCAGCCCCAGCTGGAGGCCCTCAGGGCAGCGGCTCGGGATTCCAACCGCGTGTGCTGCTGAAGCACACCTGGCAGCAGAGGTACCTGGGTTTTGTCAGAGTTTTACTTTGTTCTCCTCAAATTTATGCTGCAGAACAAGCTAGCAGGAAATGTGTTTTCGCGGCACGCAGGGTATCATATTCTACTTCACAGGCAATGGAGAGAAAATAATTAAGAGAATGTGATGACCAGCAGTGGCCAAAATCGAGTCTTTGGGCTCCCTATGGAAACCCTGTGTCAGAAGATTCAGGCTGGCTGCTCCACATGAAAGAATGACCCTTGGTTTCAGCAGAAATTTGCACTTGGAGAACCTAGATTAAGTTTCCAGCCTGACAGGTACTTTTTGGCCTTTCAGGGCCATTTACATAGGCTCCGATGTACTTTTGGGAGTGTGGGTCTCAGCTCCATCATGGCAGCTTCCCTCAGTAAAAAAACCAGGTTGTTCGCATTTCTGTCCTGTCAGGGGTGTTACAGAGATAAACACAAAGGATTCCAAGACAGTCAAGCCCCAAAGGTGGACAGCTGGGCTGTAATTGTGCGTTTTGCCCATCCAGACCACTGGCAACCCCTGGCAGTGTCTGCTCTGGGCCGCGTCTGCTGCCAAGCTGTGCTCACAGGGCTGGGGAAGGGTGCTCTGCCCGCCACCCTCCCTTTGAGCAAGGCATACCTTGAAGTTTGCCTTTTTTTTCTGTTTTTGTTTCTGATTTGTTTTGGCTTTTTATGTTGGGGAATTAAGTGATTTAAGTCAGTTCCATCCCTCAGAAAGACACAGTAACTCTCAAAAGGTTTCTTTGCTAGACTTTACAAGGAAGAGGTACTCCTGCAAAGATCTGTGACCTCTGATTTTACACCGCTCTTTTTTCAAACTGAACTTGATTAATGGTTTCTGTAATTGTAGGGGTTTGTAATTCCTAATCTGTCTTCATTTTTTTTTTCATCTTAGAAAAAAAAGGTTTAATTGAATTTATATTCTAAAATTTTCAACTGAGTGAGGGGAAAGGTCTTGACTCCATTCAGACCCCTGAGTCTTCAGAGACAAAATTTCACAGTCCTTTAGATTTCCTGAAACACTTAGCTACTTATGTCATCTTGTGTAAATGCTTTAAGGACTGCTCCCAGTACTACAGCCAAAGGTTAATGGCAGACCAGTCTCCTGTTGATTCTACTTTTCTAACCAGGATGGCTGAGATGGTTGTGAAAAATAATAATAAATAATAGTAATAATAATAATCATCATCATCATCTCTTATACAGCTAAGGCCAAACAGTAGTGATAGCACAGATTGCATTTAATACATGTTGCTAATACCAAACTGAATGATAAAGGCAAGTACCTGGTGGTCAACACTTTCTTCTGTTCCAAAATGTGTTTGGGGGTTTTTTTTCCAAGTCAATGCAATGGATTTGAAAGTGTGGATAATATGGAAGACAGGCAATTAAAAGTATGTGTGTGTAATTCACGTCTTATTAATATGGATTTAAATTAAGTTGTCACTTGCTATGTGCATCCATTGAAAAATGAGTTCATTGAAATGTTGTGATCCAAAGTGCAGATGGGGCAGGAGAGCTGACATTTAAAACCAGTCTCCAAAGCTGTTACTTGTGCCACTTGTACCAGTGCTTTACATCAGTGTGCCTCGCTGTCACTGCGTGTGATGTGAACCATATGCTGGCCCAGGCAAAGGGGGTGCGTAGGTGACACTGAGGGTGAACGAGCAGTGATCCTTTTCCTGTCTGTGGAGAGCACAGAAGGGACCTTCCTTAGCGTTGGTTTACCTCTGGCTAAAGAGTCGATGAGTGCACAACATTGCACAGGAGAGAACGGAAATTTTATTGTACTAAATTTTCTGGAGGACTCGCAGTGTAAGCTGGAAGTTTGGGCTGGGTGTTTAGGCAATCAGTTGGACAGAATCCAGCAGCAGTGAGGCCCTGGTCTGTGCACTGCAGCTTTTGTGGCTGTGTCGTAACCATCTGGGCAGGCACTGCTGTCTGGAAATCCGTCCCTGCTTAGAGGAACAAAAGAATTCTTGTACATGCATATTCACTGTAGGAAGGCTTCAAGTAACTAGATGGACTTCTGATGGTATGTGGACAGCTGTGGTACTAATTAGAAGCTTTCTAGTCTGGAAGCAAAACAGATCTCAAATATAGTTCAGATTGTAATTAAGTGTAAAAATGACTGGAGTTAAATGAGCAAAGTCTGTAATTTGTATGGTCATCTTCTGATGACTAGCTCCTGTCTAATGACATTGGAGAATATGTAAATTGATCAGCAGGTGAAAATGCCCTTGACTCTGCAAATTATGTGTAGGATTACCTTCCTCATGCCAATTGAAAGCACTAACGGATTTAATATGTCTCACCTACAGCTGAAGGGAGCTGTTCACATAGCAAAATTAGACCGTAACAGATACAGCCCATTATTTGCCCCTCAGTAATTGTTTTCTCTTCTAAAATACAAACCAACGTTGAAGAATGATGCTAAACCTAATTATAATAATTGTAATTTGAAAAATACAAGTATGCTGTCCAGTGTGGTTACAAATGCACTTAGTAGCTGACGGGTAGTTTAAATATTTTCATGTGGAGTCTGGGGGCTTGCTGGGGAGGACATGATGTGAATTTTAAATGATTATCCAGACGTCATTGGACAAGTAAATAACGAGCTGACTGGCCTAGTAAATCATGTGAACCTGTCAAATGTGGGAACACGTTGGGGAGGAGATGATGTCAAGTAACAGTAACTTAGCAACCTGGCATTTAGCTGTCCAGAGAATGAGTAAGAGTAGCCACTTTTAAATAGCTGAGTAAATAAATGAATCCCTATACGTCTTAGGTGTGCTATAAAAATAGCCCAGCACCGTATGTTTTGTGTCAAGCTGCTTCTTTCTCCTGGATAAGGTGATTTATTATTTCTATTGAAATGAAAAAATGGATTGAAAAGTTAACCCACGTGTAAATGTGGATCTGTGGCCTTTGTCCCTGCTCTGGCGTGCAGCCTTTGAAAGCGTGCAAGGAACGGGTAATAGCCTGCTTTGAGAGCTGTTTTTTTCCTTCAGAATTCGCTTATGTACACAAAGATTTGGATGGATAAAAACAATTAATTTCTTAGCAATTTCTAAGCCATTGCATTTTCAAGCTTTTTATCAGCATTTTCTCAATGGAGGCAGAACCAGTTTCTGTTCTCACGTCAATATAAATCAAGAGGTAATTCCACTGACCTCTGATCTCATTTGAGTTCATTGAATTCTTCTTCTTCCCACACTGGTATAAATTGGTAGCAGCTCCACTTATGTTGCTGCTGCTGTTATTAAATAAAAAGGAGTTACCTCTGCATTACTTGAGGTATACATAAAAGCAGAGACCAGTTCTTTGCTCTGATGACTCTCTAGATGTGGTCTCGCTCCAGAAAATGGAAATGCTGAGTATTCGTTTGAGAACAGCTCCTTCCTGCTTTGGTAGGTGATCAGCTCAATTCTGGTCTCAGTATCACTACAAACGTTATCACCACAAGCACTCAGCAACAATTCCAGGAAGGTCAAAGAAAGCCTTTTCCCAGCATTTTGTGCACTGTCCAGTATACACGCAGGACGGGTGAGATCAATAGTTGGAGTCATTTGAGGACAGCCTGGTATAACCTTGGAGTGCAAAAGGCTCTTTGGGAGCTGGAGAAGGCAGTCTTAGGTCTTCCCAGCCTAGAGAACACCTTTGGCCCCCGTGTGCTGCACCTGACCGTGGCAGAAGAGTATTATCCAGATTTTTGGCCATTCACCTTTACAGTGACAACATTGTGGTGGCACCTATGAGAACAGCACCTCAGGAGGACTGTGCCAAAGCCGTCTGCATGAGCTCGAGAGCGCATCACGTCTGAAGCTCAGCGCTAGCTGTAGGCAGGGTGGGGAGCTGGCGTGAGTCGGTGCCGAGTGTTTGGCTGAGGCGGTTGTTTTGTGGGCCCCCGCTGCACGGCTGGCACGGCACAGGTTACATGTGAGGGGAGTGATGCACTTGTGATGTAGATCTGTAGTATAAATCTGCTTTGTGCTGCCAGCTGAGGCAAGGCAGACTGCGTGCTGCCGGGGAGGTGACAGGGAGGAAAGGTCGACTGTCTGATCTGACAAATGCGCGTGGGTGTGCAGAGTTTCCTGTATTCCAAAGCTGGTGTTCTGCACCTGCCTGTTACGGGGATAAATGCCTCTTCAAGATGTAATGCAGCAAAAGATTAGACCTTTGTCAGGACAGACAAGCAAGGTCTGATTCTGGCTTGCAGGCACATTTATCAAATAAAGATTTTATTTTCATAGCAGTATTAAATAAATTATTTAGCAAAGAACTTCGAGATGTAAAATCTGATCATTATGTGAGTCTATTGCAGCCTGTCTACACTGTAACAATAAAAAAAGATTACAAAAGGTATTCAGGAAAAGCGAGAGAGATTGCTGTGCACCTCTTTCAAACTCACTATTCAATTCTGTTTTCTTATCTCCTTTGCCATAACATTTTAACACATATTTTTGTACTGCCAAATTGAAATATTGCTGATTTCAGTCGTGTTATATAGTTCTGTCATCATTGCCAGATTTACCATTGCTACTAAAATTACTCTAAAGTGAGCTGACATCACGAGAGTTTGGATATGTATTGCTGCTCCGAAGAGAAACAAAGAACTCCCATGATAAATGATAAGTGAATGACTGCCATTGAAGAAGTGAAGTTTGTTTTCCAAGCTCTTTAGCATCTCTTTTGCACCAAAACAACCACTTTTAGTTTCTCTCCCTCATTGACAGTCAGCTCGGAAACAATCCACTATGTATTGCAATGTTACATGCTCGGCATCGTCACTCTGATTAAGTACTCTGTTAAGATAAAAATAATTACTTTTTATGAGACTATACAAAGTAATTTTTTTTTTAAGCCAGTTCAAACAAGAAAGTAATTGAAGCAAAGTCGTTGTCTTAGAGGAAAAGACAGTAAGTTTAGCAACTCTTGTGGAAGATCAGATGCACTCTCTGCAGCACTTAAAAGCATTGGCTATTTTATATACTGCTTTTTCAAATACCACTAAGTTTTGCAGTTCCAGAAATAAGTGAAAGAGACAAAAAATGTGGGAAAACAATTTGGTGGAGTCTTGTAGTTGAGTGGAGAATGTCATAAAACTAAGATTCCTACTCCCGATTTGGAGACCCATGAGACCTGAATTCCCATCCCTTTTCATCCTTGTAAATAAAGAGTGACTCCCTTATCTTGGAGTGAAAGTGCGAAAGAAAACAGACCCAAGGAATCTGGCATGTCAGATCAACTCTGACCTTTCGTATGCTCCCATGAACAGAAAAAGGCCCCAAGTGCTAAACTGGATGGAAAATTTTAAACACTATTATAGTGTTATAATGTTTGCCTCTAGCTGTACCAGGTATCCTCCCCTAAGGACCTTGTGGGCTGCATGAGTTTATGTTGTGTAAAAACATGATTAAGAACTTCAGAGCCTGTTGTGTATCTGTCCTGGAGTGCTGCTGCTGATTCCAAAACGGCACAGTCTGCAGCGTCTGCCAAGCAGAAGAGCCATCTGAAACTCCCATACTCCACTTACAGAGCTTACTGACAGAGCATTAAGCAAAAAAATCTAGTTCTATTTTGAGATATAGGTAGCAGAATATTTCTCTGGTCTCAAATTAATCATTTCTGTTATTTCATCTTGTCCCGTCAAAGTGAAACATGGTTAAATACGGGCACTGAGTGTTTAAACTGCTAGCAATGTTACCTTTCATTTAAATAGATTAATAATGTGTACTCTACATAACAAATTGCTTTAGGCACAGAATGAAGACATCGAAAACATATTAAAATTGAGTTAGGCTTTCTGAAATGAATGCATGCTTTAGAAACAATTCTGGTTTGAAATGTCTGTAACATCTTCTGTGGCTCTTTCTCTCACAAATGGGAAGAGCTCCATTTTTGCAGCCCTGAGGGCAAGTGTTGCGGGGTTTAAATCCTGGTAGAAAGCTTCCCCATAAGTCAGCACTGCTGAGGAGGCTCGTGGGGTCCACGAAGGATAAGTTAGCCTAATCACAATTAGTCAAGAGAAACAGACTAGGAAAAGGCTGGGACACCTGCAGTCTCCAAGGGACTGGGAGGTGTAACTAAACAAACCTTCAGAGTGAGTTTCAAGAGCTTACCTTTTTGAAATTTTCCTCTGAAGTTACTGGCCATGACAATCAAAAAATACTTGATGGTTAAAAGAAACATATGTAAGGAGGAACTAGAGAAATTAAAGGGATGGACCAATAAGATGCCAGGTACTTGTGGCATGCTCGGTTTCCCCCTTTATGCTTTATTGACACCCGCATGTTGCAACTTTTAATGCTTTACTGTTTTGTGCTCCTCAAAATAAAGTAAAGAGAACAGGACAAAGTTGACACCTGGAGCAAACCTGAAGTTTCAACTTTGAATCTCATTGTTTGGCTCAGAGGAGATGGGTGGAAGTGCCCTGTCACAGCAGGTACCAGGAATGCTTGTTGCCATTTTCTTAATGCACTGCAGTCTAAGTTTAACTGAAGCCACTCCTAATTTTTTTCTTAAGGCAAGAATACAGACACCAACTGATGTATGGACCAAAACTTATTTTATTTCCTTCTGAGAGACCCCTTGGACAAGCAGGTGGACTTTTCCATGGGAGGAGTCATGTGGTGACACACAGTCAGACTTGCCAGCCCCCATGAGGTTTGTGGAAGCAGCCTGACACGAGCAGGCAGCCGTGTTGTCCTCATCTGCCTTAAGTTCAAGTTGTTCCACATTCTGCAGTGAAAACAGTCCTGGAAGCTGCCTTTTGGGGAGGAGAATTCATGTCTTTGCTGCATGCCCTTGGTCTGTCATGCACCGTAGTCAGCAGAGCTCTTTCTGAAGGCGTCTTCCTTCTTACCTGTGGAGATTGTTCCAGCTGTCAGTGTGTTCAGAATACACCACTTCAAACCTGCCAGTGAAAGACTGGCATGGTTCATCTTCTCATGTCTTTGAACACCCTCTCAATAAATGCTTGAATACATGGATTCGGATAAAACATCATACCTTTAATCTTCCTGAATAACCTTGAGATGCCCCTTTGCTCCACTATGTCTCCTTCTGTGAAATGGTGGAATAGAACCTCACCCACACTGCCATTGTTAAAAGTTAAATTAGTTGTTATCAAAATGCATTGATGTCCTCAGCTGGAATTACTGGTGTGATAATTGGGCAAAAGCAAGGCTCAATCAGATATTTAAAATTATGCTACATACTGTGGCTTATCTGAATTTCTAACATTTCTTTAAAGAAAGTATGTCATTGAATTTAATGTTCTGAGAAACCTCATGAACTTCCAATCTATTTTAGCTGTACATTTCAAATTATGCTTATAATTGTGTTTTTATTGAATATGTGAGTTCCTTTCAATTTCTTATTATACTACATGGGTTTTAATATACGTTTGAGAAGAATGCACACTGTGGATAGGTGGCACTTTTGAGTGTTTTCAAATTGTCACAGTAAAATTGTCACATTTGTTTAATTAGCCAGTGGATTCTGCCACATTGATTTGTCAGCGGTGTAACAATTTCTTTGGATAGCTGGAAAATCTGACCAGAATGGTTTTTGTATTTTCTTTTTTCTTTTTCTTTTTTTGTTCTCAAGGAATTTCTCACATTTCTTTTTGATTTAAAAGCAGTCATACAGGCACAAGCCTTGCAGAGGTCAGCTGAAGAAAATGTCAGGTTCTAGCATTAGAAATTAAGATGATTTTATTAGTTCAAGGCATTGAGGTGTTTGTTGACCATCGTTCAGAGGGAAGAGAGAAAAACTGTCTCAAAACACCAGTCTGAAAGTCTGACCCAAGTGCCTAGATTTATTTTTTCAACATTCTGCATACCTTGTGTATTCTACCTGCTGCAAGTGTTACTGTGTGGCCTTCCAGAGCTCCTGGGGCCAGGGATCTGGTGTGGCTGTCATTAGAAACCCTGTTATCAACACTTTACAGCTCTTGACTAAGTGTTTTCTCTATTCCAAAATTTCTGTGCAATGCAGAAGTAAATATCATTTGGGGAAGGTGGAAAAACCTATTAGTACTTTGTAGGGTGAACCAGGACAACACACAAGGAACCCACAAGGGCATAGGAGACTGGCATGGGTGGTTAACGGGGAAAAAAATGGGCAGAGTTGTATTCATTGTGTTTGCTGGGGGTTGATTTAGGGGTTTAAAGTGTGGACCACATTTCATCTGTAGAGCCAAGCTGGAAAATGGCAGGTACTGATCTTTTGTGAGGAATGCTTTGAGATCTTCTGATGGCATTTATTGCACAAACACTGAGTGTTAAAAGCCCCTTTGGGCTTTGTAGTCCGTTAATTTCTTTGCCATGAGTATATCCTACTGAAGAATGTGTTGTGTGCCTTGGTAGGTACAGTAACCTTTAAAAATACTGCTCTGAGCCTTAGGATAAAAACATTTCATGTTTGGTTTGTAGGAGAACATTCCCAGTAGTGATTTTTTTTTTCCTTTTTTTTTTTTTNNNNTTTTTTTTTTTTTTTTGCTGTTTTTTTGTTTTTAAATCAAGCCAATTAATCCCTTCCCACTTATTCCAGTATTTTATCATTTCTAACCTCTTGAGTCCCTAATCTTTTCAACAAGAGGTCTGTACTGCCAGTTTATGTGAAAAAGTAGTGTTGTACCAATCAAATGAAAACTGATGCTCAGAATTTTTTTGAAGAGCAGTCCCTTGTCATTGCTGAGTTCAGACAAAAACAAAGAACATAGCTTCAACAGTGAGGCGTTCACTGGAGGCTTCTTTCCATGAAAATAGTTATCACTCCTTTTTTTCCTTGGCAATTGAGTCATTGTTGCTTTTAAAAGAGGTTGTCATGATCTCCTCATTACCATTTTTCTTAATATGATAAGCATAAACTACAAGAAAGCTATCATGTTTGAAAGGATACAGGAACCCTGAGGAATGTTGCACTAACTGCTTGTGTTCTTTGAAAAGGCTTAGACTGGGAATTTGACTAAATGTATCATTCTGTCTACTTTGCAGCAGCATTGTCATTTTCTAGCGTCTTTCACTTACAACACAAGTTACCCTTCAAAAAGAATGCCATGCTGCTGCATCCAGCCTTTGTATGTCTCCAGCAAAGTGAGAGCAACAACTCCTTTTGGTAGTTGCTTGAACATAATAATATATTGCACTTTGTACTTAAAAAAACCCAAAAGCATCCTTTGGCAGGTTTACTCCAGTTCATCTTTGCTTGGTAACTGGTAATTGTCAGTGTTTGACACCAGCTGGAGCTGTGACTTGCTCGAACTGCTTGGAGCTAACTAGGCAGCCATGGGTCTGCTGGGTGGTCTTTTCTTGGGCTTGCTCCAAGTTTGTTCCAAATTCCTCACACAATCCCTGGTAAACTGTTACTAATGAACAGTTTGCTATTCCTTTTGGGCCATCTAGAAGCAAAAAAAGACAATACATGTCATCGTCTAGTAATGTAGAGATAGGATTTTTAAATGCTGGAGCACTGAATTTACAGCATTTCAGTGCTGTGGCTTTTGTGTCCTATTCATTGATTTTCCTGTGGGAAAAAAAGTAGTGTAGTGCTTTGAGACAGGAAGGTTACGGACTTTGCCCTTTTTCAGCCCTGTTTTTAGGAGTTAGTTTGTTTCAATGTAATTCGCTGTCAGAAGTTTTTAAAAAAGGCAGACACAGGAGGCTCTATCAATCTGGTGCATAGTCAGAACGTGCTGATTTCAGACCGCTCTGTGTGGGACCAGGCATCCTCAGCTGTCGTACGTCTTAGTGGCAGTCCTGAGTATTTAATGTTTCCAGCCTCCAACTAGCTTGGTAAGAAGGAACATGCTGGGAAATGAGGAATCAAATGTATGCAACAGTAGGAATCTGTCTATCAGAAATACTCTGAAGCCTCCATACCTTAAAGGAGATCAAAAAAGACCTCAGCGTGTTTTAGCTTCGATTTTCTTTACTGTTTAAGCTGGCTTATTTGGGTAAGGCTGACATGCCAAAAAAGTATATGTTGTATCAAAACATCTTCTATAACATACATCCATTTTTTCTACACCTGTTAGCTTAGCAGGAGCGGATCAAAGGGGAGAGTTGGCATGATTTACAGGACACACAGATGCAGGAACAGACCTGCTTCAAGGCACAAGTGAGGAAAAGGAAATTCAGACTGAAATGTTTGTTCTTTTCTAAAGGCTAAAATTACTATAATAAATGCCAGGTTGCATGAGAGGGTTTCAGGTGGCTGCTTAGGTCTTTCTGTAAGAGAACAGAATTAAAGGGCTGAGCATGAGAGGCAGTAAGGACTCTACCTCTCTGTTACAGATGAGGACCCACAGTGTATTGTTTGGAAGACATGCTAAGCTTTTTAACTTTACAAAAGAAACCAAGGTGACAAAATTAGAGGAACCAATGATCAGGCTTCAGTTTAGAGTTTCTTTGTACATCCAGGGCTTGCTGAATGCTGATCAAGCTGTCTGTGTTGTCCATACATTTTGGACACGTCCACTGGATTTTTCAGCCCACAATCTCTGTTCCAGATTTCCAGCCAATATTCAGAAGTTCCACCACTGCCCTAGTTATTGCATAAGACAAAAAATGAGACAGTTTGTGCCTCGCAGAGCATTCATAGTCTCTGAAGTAGGCACTGGGAAGGTAACCATGCTTCACAGGGGAAGGTGAATTCTTCATACATGAAGGGAGAAGCAAGTTCTCATCTGAGACACATGGCAGGGCATGGCAGAGCATCACATAGACGAGGAAAAGGAATGGTGAAAAAAGACAGCTTTGTAAGGGCAGGTTTCAGCTTTTCTAGGAGTTCACTGTGTCTTTGCTTCAGCCTCAGACCGCTGGTTTAGCAGCGTTACAGTGGAGGTGTTGATGAGACTGTGTAAGAACAACATTGAAAACAAATGCTACCCTGGCACACCCACGCAGGAAAACCCTGCTGCAATACTGCTTGTGTGGTAAGCAGAATACGAGATCTGGCAGAGTCTTGGTTTGGAAAGCAAAGAAACAGCTTTTGTAAGAGATTTCAATGCGTATTGTACAGCAGCGTGTGGTAGCTTCACTTCTTTGTATTTGATGAGTATCAACTCGGAGTCCAATCCTAATGAAAGCAAATCATGGCTTAAACAAAAGAATTGGGCTTTAAACTCAAATAAGTTGCCTAACCTGGTTTCTTAATTTCCCCTATATGCTATTTCAGGTAATTAATGCTCCTCTTTTAAGGCCAAAGCCAGTGTTTTCTGGCACAAGTTAATGCTTTTAAATTCCTGATGATTTTTGGACTCAGTTTCATCATATTGTGTGGATGTAAGCTATAAGCCGGTTACATGGGTCTAAAAATTATTGCACAATATAAAACTTACACAGTTTCTGTGCTAAGCTTACAGAACAAGAGGTTTTGTAGTTTAGCAATCTTAATTTTGCCTGATATTAAATTTGGGGATTTTATTTTTTCACTATGTTGCCATAAGTTGCTCCAGAAATTTAATGCATTTTATAATAAATTCCATTGATAAGGTCTTGTCCTGTGACTATATAATTCCCTGTTGTACTTGTATGAAAAAAGCCATGAATTGATTACATCTGGCAATGTAAAGGAGATGATGTAATGTATTGTATAAATGTGCACAGTGGAGTGCCTCAGGGTAGGAGTAGTCTTGTTTTGTAACTGTAAATTATAGTTCTGCTCTCCTCTTGGTGTGAACCCTAAGTTTCAGAGAAGAAAACAGGCAATTCAAGACATGCTTTCTTGCTTGTGAAGCTCAGGATGGATGGAACAAATTACCAAATTCCCTTAAACAAGTGCCAGCAGTGAATAGTTTCAAAACACAGTTGCTTATTTGCTTGGAGAATGGGTTTTTTGCCAATGTTTTTTAAATTGCAGAGATGAAATTATATGTTGGTATTAGTAACTTTTGAAAGAATTAGCTTTTTATGACTTATTGTGCCTTTGTTTATACTATACTGTTGTAGTGCCAGGATGTTATGTTGTATTTAACCGTTCAATGCATACTTCCTACCTCATGGGGCCCTCGTGAAAATGAGATGTGCCATCCCCGGGGATGGTTACCAACAAGTATTATTTTGAATAAATAAAATCAATGGGATATGGCTGTGCATCTCAGTGGGGTTGAGAAGCTGCCAAGAACAGGAGGAATTGCATTGGCCATACTGTCCACAGTAGGGCTCTGGTTCTGGGTACTGGGCAGCAAAGCCATTAGTTTACTTACCAGTAGGGACAGCTGAAGGATGCCTCACTTCCTGGAACTGGCTTTGGTACAGGTGACTGCAAGTACCTGAGTATTTATGGGCATATCATTGACTTCTAAGACTCCAAAACTGGTGTTAGCTGGTGTGAACATCCAGTTCTGGATGCCATATCAAACAGAAAAGGTCTCAGCACAGCTGAGAATTCGTTAAGTATGGAGGATCAGGATTTTTTACCCTCATGATTGCCATGGTGTTCCTGAAGTGCTCTGTGAAAGACGCAGCACCAAACACTGTCCGTAGCATCCCAGAGGAGCAGGACGGCGAGTCTGACCCATTCTGGCAGTTCATGTCCCTGACCCCTCAGGAGGTCTGTGCAGAGGAACAGTTATATGGAAACAGAAATACCTTCTGTGGCCCAGCACCTCACATGAGCCTGGCAAAACTGTGATCATCCTCTCCTTGCACACGACCATTATGGCCTGTCCTTAAAAAACCCCACATTCCTGCAGCTGCCAAGATTCCTCCTGCCTGTCCTGTCTGGGAAGCAGAGTCCAGTCCGTGTTGTTATTCCTGGTCAGTACATGCCTGTCTTTGGACCATTTGGAAGCTCATGACTAGTCACAAAGACAGCTCTGGCTCCTGCTCATCTCCTGGACTTTGACTGGAAGCTCAGACAATGGTGTAAGACAAAGACATGATGGTTCAGAGAGCTTGTCTTACATGCAGAGTGCATCTACCTTTGACTTCATGGAGTTCCAAGCCCCCATTTGCCACTGAACACTTAATTCTCTCATCACATAAAACTTGTCAAACAAGCTGTCCCGTGTGCTTGCTGTGAGGTCCTGCTTTGTTTTTTACACTGCGTGATTTTTTTTGCCAATTATATTCTGTGAACTGCCCGTGTCCTACATGCACTTTACTGCTACAGGGAGCCTAAGCCTGGCAGGAATAGGGATACAGCTGCTGCAGATCTCTGCTTCTGTGCAGCTCACCACAATGGTGTTTCTGTAGTGGGTGTTTCTATGGAGGATTGTGCTGCATGCTCCTAAAAATGCCAAGAACATATGAGAAGGTGCTGAAGGGCACAAAACCTGCTTCGCATTGAACTGAAGGATTGGCCTAGTCAGTGTAAGACATTCAGGCCAGTTTTTGACCAAATAATCTTCCTGAGGTGGACCCTGAAGAAAATTGTCCTGATCCACCTTGAAGAAAAGTATTCAACCTGTTTCACAGAGGATCCTGGGGAGTGAACTGTTGTATGCACAGCGGGAACCATTGGGGCCAGAGCCAGCAGGGAGCTGAATCCTTTGACAGGGTGCACACGCTGTTAGATGGGCTATGGTTTCCTCTGGGATCGTACCAGACTTGTGAAATTGAATCCAGTGGTGGGTTTATGTGGTGTGGCTTCATTACTCTCGCCCTAAAACAGCCTCTTGAGCTGAGATACCTTCTCACTGTGACAGAGCATTGTTTTCCTTCACATACACAAGATTGGTTAGAGAAGTAAGTGTATCAATCATGATTTACTTTTTTTTTTTATTGTCTTGTAAATGCTCTAAGCAGAGAATATGAGTGTTATTAGTTATAAAAGCTACAGTATGAGGAAAATATATTGAAAAGTTTGAGATATACAGGAGTCATAGAGTACGGAGAAACTCAACAGAAAAAGAAAATATCCATATTTCTTTGTGGATTTCCAAATGTTAACAAAGTAGGAAAGGAAAACATATGCCGTAAAATTTATAGTCAACCACAATTGGCTTCTAAAGCAAGTTCTATATTCATTTTCATGGAGTATATTTTTTGTCTGTCCCCTTCTTGTTAAAATGGAAAGAAATATTAATTTACCATGGGATGATATGGAATGCATCCCATTCCCCAGCTGGAAAAGGGAACTTATTAGTCACCATTGATAAAACCCACAGGTGAACACTGTGGTTTAGGCTGTGGTCAGAAAAATGGTTGCTTTTTGTAGAATAAACTTTAGCTTTTCAATAATAAACTCAGACATTTATGCACTGTATTTCCAATTGTCTTTCAAGCAGTTTTTGGGACAGTAACAAGATAAATTCTAGTGTGACAAAGACGTCATTGTAGATGCCACCACATTGTTCCTCAAAATATATGTGCTGGGCATTAGCTACTCATAATAAATTTGCTAAAAGAGTTGCATGAGTAAAAGGTTTTCGGCTTTAATATTCATACCAGGAAAAATAGCTTTCTTTGGAGGCCATCACTGATGTCTTTTGGATTTTTTTTCCTCTTACAGGGAAAAAGGTATGCTATCCCTTTGACGATGAGATTTTTTTAAAATACTGAGACATCATAATCAAATGTATATTAATGAATTTATCTATCATGTCCATGTCAATACCAACAATGTATCAAAATCCCTTCCTAAGGAAGCCTTTGACCCAGTATAAAGCAGGCCAGATTACTGGTCAGGATATTTCCAACTGCTTGTGCAAATTTTCCAGTCCTTCATAAGGAATATGAATAAAAACAACCCTAGGTTTATTTTCTTTGTGTTCCTTTAGGCTTTAGTGTCATTTGCTTGGCATTTTCATCTATAAATATATATCTATATATTCATTCTTTCCATAGCCTTTCCCTCAAAGATGAAACAGGCTGAGATGGTTTTTAATTCAGTATGCATCACACACAGAAAGTGTGGCTGCCCCTCATGCATTACTGGCTTCCTAGCAGAGAGAGTTTGATCAGGTTTGTATAAATGCAGAAACCAGAAAGATGCTGTGAAACAAGACAGGCTTTTTACTAAGGTTGCATTGATAAATAGTTAATAAAACATTAATAAGTCATTAATAGAGTCTTTAATAAATGGTAAATCACTTGGCTATCTTTATTCCATCAAGGCCGTAGGTTGCTTAGCACCAGCCGTAGCACCAAGCTTGTAATAACCTTAGAACATCTATTCATCACATATTAACTTTTTCTGAATGCAGCTTTAACATACTGTGCCTCCAAAAACTGGAGGAAGTTTAAAGCATCAGATTTAGCTAAGATTTAAAAGGACTGAGAGGGGCATTTGACAGAATATCACAGATAAGGTCTCTTTAGCAGCAGTGGCCTCAGATGGAATTTATTGCTAGTGGTATGTGTGGGGCTGCTCCTCCTCCTCCTCCTCCACTGGCTGCCCTCTAGTGATGAGTGTAGGTCCTGAGACTGCCTTTGTGGCCATAGAAGAAAGAGAAACGGATGGTTGCTTTCTTCTTCTGCCTTTTTGTGGATGTATCCACAAGAGAAGCAGTAAGGGGAGGGCTTGGCCAAACCAGCTGTGATCTATCAAAACTACAGAACAAGAAAAAGGGCTGGGAAGGGTCTTAGAAATCTCATCATCTACTACACATCCCTGTCCCAATGTAGGAATCAATTCTGCCTAAGCCACGCGTGACTGATGTGTGCTTATCTGTTCTTAGGCGTGTTCCTCCACAGATGGAGTCCATGTAGCCCTCTGAGCAATCTGTTTCAGTCCTGCAGGATCCGAACCATTAAAGAGCTTTTTCTTATGTCTAACTGGAATTTTTCTGGCTGCAGTTGAAGTTCATATCCTCCATAAAACTGGAGAACAGATTATTCTCTCCTTTAGGAACAGCTCTTTCTGTAATTGAAGGCTGTTCTCATGTCTCCCCTCGGTTCTCCCAAGGGAAGTAGCATGAGCCCTGTATCTTGGGAGACTTCAAATTAGATCAGGCTAAGCAGTTTAGAGCGCACTAGGAAGGGAAGCTGCCTCCGTAGGAATGCAGAGTACACAATCCTGCTCCTTTTTTCACAATGACCTCTTAGAGCCTGGCTCAGTGCTTTTATCTATACTTAAAAACACGGCACACTTTCTTTTGAACAAGAAGGAAATTATGGAAAAATTAAATACAGAGACAGGAAATAAATCTTGAAGGCGGCTATTAATTTTAGGGACTGGTTTTGTAAAGCTATTTACCATCTGCCCCATATCCCTTGTACTCAGTTCTCTCGCTCTGACCTTTTCCTCAGAAACTTGCAAGTTTAAATCCTTCCCCAGTCCTCTCCTTCCATTTAAATAATTATTTGGCCTTGTACCTCTGCATCCCTTAGAAGGTTTGCTTGGGGTATTTGTTTTGGGTGATTCATTAGATCGCATCTGCATGTGTCCTTCTTAGTTACTTACCTGAGGGCTTTTATAGCCAAAAAAACCAGACTTAGCTGAAGAGACGAGCATGTCTAGCTCTAATAAAACACATGGAGTCAATTAAAACAATGTTTAAATAATTTTCAGAAAGGAGGCTGCTTGATGTTACTACATCAGAGGACCACAGTGACTTTTAAGCCAAGAAATGGTGCAGGTTTACTTTCTCATTTAATCTCCAGGTCTATAAAAAAAAATGCATGCTTCTCTAGCAGTCATCTACCCACTCCAACAGTTAACATGATTTTGGAATTATTTTAAGTCCAAACCATGTGAAAATAAATCCTAACTCAATTTTGTGGGATTACTTTGTTGCCATTAAATTCCTCTTTAAAGTGTTTCATATGCTCGCTTTTATTATTTTTACTTCCAGGAATTTCTAAATACTTCCAAATTTGGATTGATTAAAGTGTTTTAACTTTTCCTGGAAAAAAAAATTAATTCAATTCCCTGTCTATTTTACCAGGTATTTGCAAACTAAGGTGGTTATAGACACATCTTAATGGATGCATACACAACACACACACACTGTCTGTGTGGTTCTTTATAGTCTTCACTTATTAGAAGGTAGATATATCAGATTTCACAAGCTAAACAAAATAAAGCTTAGCAAGTACTTAAAGATGAGGGACCTCCAAAAGAAATTGGGGCATAAGAAAGAATGGTGAAGTCGTGTGGATGATTAAACAAGTGACATCTTTTCTTCTGATGCTCCAGAGTAAACTATCTGTGCCTAAGGAGCAGAGTAGGCGCGAGCTAAGCAGTCACATCCTTGCAGGGTGTGGGGTTGGGATTTTGACCCTTCACCGCCAACAGAGCAGTGCCATTTTTGCATGTCCTGCTGTAGCTCAGCTCTGTGTGAGTGGAACATGCAGCCGTGTGGTGGTCGGTGTGGGGTTGCTGCTCAGACGTTTTGAAGTGACATTTTTTAGATGAGTAAACTCAAACCTTCCTGTACCACTGTTCAAAGTTCTTTGGTCAGCAGTGCTCTGGCATCTGTCTGTAGGTGGATGTAGGTATGTTTCTTTAGGTAATTAGAAACTTTCTCACTCCTTCCACACACAGTGTTCGTCTATATGCTGAGCTTTAAATGTTTGTGCTGTTTTGCGTGCGTGATCCTATCTGGGATTTTCTGTCCAATAATTTTCATTGCTGTGAGAATTGAAGTGAAATGCTTCAACGTAGCTATGTTGCACCTTTGTAAGAGATTTTGGTGCTCACGAGGTCACTGTAAACACAGAGATTGGATAGTCCTAACCTCAGTGGAGTCAGGATTTCTTACCTTGTAGTTGAATTTCCTCAAATAATAGCAGGCTCTTTTTCCCACTGTTTTGTGTTCACGTGTCCCCTAACAGGGAGATGACTAGGTTTGCTTACACTTCAGCCTGCCAAGTAGGTAGGCAGTGGATACTACATGTGTTTTGACAGGCAATATTCTGAAATGTTTGCTGGCATCACGTCCCCATGAATCCCAGGCTCTCTGTACAGCATTTTCTGTGTGGGCAGGCAGAGACTGAGGTCAAGCCTATAATTGTAGTTCTCGAATATTCTTCATTTCTGCCTTCGGTCAGACTGCCTGGCCCTCTTTTAATTATGTGATACAGTCTCTGTTTCATCATTTTGCTATGTGCCACAAAGCAACATCTATGGCATAGGCTTTGGTAGAGGCATGCAGGAGTTGGATTGTATTATCCCTCAGAAAAGTTCACGGGATGCTGAAGTCTTTTTCTGCCTTCTCCGTGTGGAGGTCAGACAGTCAATGCCATTTAATAGTGCTTGTTTTGTCATGGCACTGAACTGCCACTGCCTCACACACCGGGAGGGATGACCCATTCAACAGTTGCTCCTTTCCTCCTCATTGCCACCGTGTGGGCTTTGTGCAGTGAAAACAGGCCCTGGGCTCCACAGCAGATACCCAGAAGTTCTTTCAGGAGTGCAGAAACCCTCCCCTGCCCCTGGTGCATCTGCCCAAGGAAGTTTCTATGTATGCATGTCCCACTGACTGAGGGCCGTGGTGCATAGCTTTCCTTTCTCTTTCCTAACCTCCTGTATGACACATAACTGGGGAGGGACAAGGGTAGATCTGAAACTTGCTGGCTCTGTCTTCAGTGAACTATACATTAGTATCAGCTGTCACCATCCAGGGCACGTCTTTAGCCAAAATGCACCCACCACACTGCCCTTTTGACAACACCTATATTTTCTTTAATTAATTGTATTATGTTATGTTTATATTTGTGGAGCATTTGCCGTGGTTGTCACCTGACCTACAGAAACTGGCCTGTTTATAAGCTTTGTTGTGACTAGCCCTGGGTTTGACTCGTGTGTAATAGCAGCTGGGAAGTTTAGTTTACTGCAGTCGGGCCGTTGCACGTAAGATTTCCAAGATCGGATGCTCTTCTGCTCTTTGCCTCCCTTGTCTCAAGAAAGAATTCTTTCTGAGCTTTTTAAGCAAAGAAAAACAACCAAGACAAAAATACAACAGAATGCCAGAGACAACTATTACTGCCTCTCTGGATATTTATTTAAAAAAAACAAAGATATTTTAAAAACAAAGATAAGAGAGAAGGAAGCAGTGTCTCCCATAAAACACGCTCATTAGAAGGGCATTTACAAGCTCTGCCTAAGCCAACACTTGTGCAGTTCCTTGGTTTCAGTGATTTTCCCCCTGCTCCGAGCACAAGCCCCAGTCTGCTCCTGTCGGGTTTGCTGGGGCGGCAGCAGTTCCCTGCAGTGGGAAGGGGGGTGCCCACTGCTCTTCTGTTGGTGTTTGATGGCCGTGGGCACCCAGGTTGTTTCTTTGAAGATAACTGGGACATGAGTGTACAAATGATGAATAAACACTGATACAGAAAATGGATGCCTTGCTTAGATGATCTGGTAGGCAGGATTCACTGGAGACTTGGATTTCCCGGCTAAGTACAGACTTTCTGAGTAACTCTGTACGAGTCACCTGATTTCTCAGTCCCTCATTTTGAAGTGGAATCAATAGTGCTCTGAGGCTGTGCCATTGCTTACCACAGTAAGAGCCTATGGCCAGCGCCACAAGAAGATGCTGGGGTGCACAGGATGCTGTCCCTGCTCTCTCCTACACCAGGCATTCATGCTGCAAGACCGTTCCAGATTTTTCTAGACCTGCCTCTTGTTTATTTTCCCACTCTGCAGTCTTGCACAGGGCTGCATCCTGCCACCATGCACTCCCCTACAGGGTTGCACCCAGTGCTGTACAGGAGGGCCCCCTTCCTGCCTGGGCTTTGCAGGTAAAACCCTGCTCTATTCATACAGCTTGGCAGGATGACCATGGAGGGGGAGTCAGTTGCCCCCTGGTGAAGACCTGGATGGTCACAATTTTCAAGAGTAAAACCTGTCCTCTCTCTCATTCTGAGGAAGTGCTGCCTGTGGGGTTGTTAAGGTGTTCATCTGCGACCTAAGGGTGGGAGGTGGTGGGGTTGCTTCCTTGAGCAATTGCATCTCCAGGCTCAATGGAGCAGATGTGACCATTTTTAGCTCTCTTTCTCCTTTATGTACATGAATTTGTTTTCTAAACTTTTTCTTTCCTCCCTAGGAGATGACCCATTCCTGGCCTCCTCCTCTTACTGCTATTCACACTCCCGGCAAGGCTGAGCAGACCAAGTTTTCTATCCCAAGCAAGGTACAAGTGGGCTATTACCAGTGACCTGATTAGCATTCTGTTCTGTGGAGTGCTCTTTGCTGGAGAGTTTATTTTTGTAATTGGTCCCACTTAAAAAAATTTCTGATACTATTTTTAGTTGGAAATTCCCAATCAGACTGTTGCTACTAGTAGAACTGCTTATTTAAAGCTGCAGAAGACTCAGTGGAAGCCTAAAGTGAACTTTTATCTCTGTTGTTATAGGAGTCTTTTTACGTCAAGTAAAATATATTTTGGGTTTTTTTCTTCCATTATTATTTATGCAATGAAAAGGTTTGAAATGGACATTTTTTCCCCCTTACTGATTGATTGCATGGTGAGCTTTCGGCTGCATAGTCAAATTATGATGACTGAAAAGGTCCCTGCATGTGAGGAGCATGATGGCACCTGTCTGTGTCACAGCCCAGAGGGAGGCAGAGTCAGGCAATGTGATCCTCAGCACAGGCCTTGTTAAAGGCATACACTCAGCACTTGCCCAGAGAGTGCCTGGAGTTCATGTAAAACACACTGAATTGCTAAATTGTATGACTTGAATATGCCTTTAGTCCAAATTCCATCATTGCCTTCTAGCTGTGATTCTGGTAGCCCTGCTAGAGATCAAGCTCGTACCTGGGACAGGTTCTGCCAGAGGTATCTCATGCTGGGACCTGAACAACTCTGAGCAGATGATGTCTGGGGAAGAGGAGAGCTTCTCCAGAGTGGGAAATTTATACCATTCTGTCATGGAGCTACATAAAAGTTTCTTTCTAAAGGCAGGATCTTGAAAAATAGCTTATAAAACTGGTACTGCTTGACATTATAGTTCAAGCAATCATATCCTGGTTTAGAAGCCGGAATGTGATTTTCCTCTTACTGACTTCCCCTGTCTGAAATATAGCCACCATACTTAGGTGGAAAGAGATGAAATTAGCAGTATCTGTGACTTAAACAAAACCAAAGCCAGTGCCCAGAATGTCTTATTTTAATGGAATGTGATTGTTACTGGTGTAGCACTGCCACTGTCACTGCAGTTTCCTGCTGTAGAATGAAGCATCAGAAGTCACTGAATCGGAGAATGGCCTGGGTTGGAAGGGACCTTAAAGATTATCTGGTTTCATCTGGTTCTGGGCCATGGGCAGGGACATCTTGCAGTAGACCAGGTTGCTCAGAGCCCCATCCAGCCTGGCCATGAACTTTCAGGGATGGGGCAGCCACAGCTTTTCTGGACAACCTGTTCCAGTGCCTCACCACCCTCACAGGACAGAATTTTTTCCTAATATCGAATTTAAACCTACTCTCAGTCTGAAGGCATTTCCCCTTGTCCTGTCACTCCATGTGCTTGTAGAAAGTACCTCTCCATCTTTCTTGTAGGCTCATAATTACAAGAGCACAAGCCTCATTGCAAATTGGGTAAAAGTCAGCTGCACCCTGTAAGGTGAATGTGTGAATACAGGTATTTACCTGCTGGAAGCTGGGTTTCTTTAATTTATATCATCTCTTAATTTAGTGTTCTGTTTCTGATGAGCCCTAAAGAAACTGGTTTGAGTCCTGCAGACTGACACTATCTCCATTGGCAGCAGTATAAGCATAGGTTCAGAGAAGCTAAAATTTTGGGCTGCTTTTCTGTTTCTATTAAATTGGCTTTGAACTTTTAAGATCCACATCAAAGTTAATTTCTGGGCACATTAAATGTTGATCCTGAAATTCTTGACCATATCACTTCAATACAAAATATAAATTAGTTTATTTTTTTTTGAGCTAGCATTGCAGGAAAATAGGCAAGCGCGTAAATGTTTCCATGTTTGTTAGTCTTACTTTAAAAAATACAACAGAAATTTCTCTTCAGAACATCACTTTAAATCAATTGTGGCTGGCCAAATTATACATCTAGGATATAATGTGGCTAGTTTGCGCAGCCATATAAACCAGGGACGGGCACTGTTAGAAGTTTTCAATTTAGCTATTCAAATAAAGGTATTCTCATGAGAAACATATATTTTAAAAGTGTGATAAAAGAGGTGGAACTTATCAAAACAATTTATCCCTTTGACATTCAAATTTAAAGTGCCATGTTTACTCTTAGGGCATTATTTACTTCACAAGGGACTGACTGACAGCACAATATAATATTAGGAACTAATAATGCCCTAAGAGGAAGTGCAGTGAGGGCTTTAATGACTTTAACATCCTACAGAACTAACACTTCCAGCAAAGTAGTGCCTGGCTGTACGATGAGGTTGTAAATAACACCTTAATTTCAACTGATCAAACTCTGCTTGGAAGGAAAGCTGATGACAATCACTGCGGACTGTAGAGCCTAGAGAAAAACTAAGCCAGAAAACACTGTGACATTAAGGAAGCAGCTTAGTTATTGTGAGCCAAAAAGAATCCTGGCATTAGCATGCTCAGTGTTGCAAGCCAGATTCTTTGGTGGTTTTAAGTTGTTGTACTTCCATTGATTTCATTGGATTTGGACCAATTTCCATCAGGTGAAGATCTACTTCCCGTGTCTTTATCAAATCCTGTGTGTCACAGTCCAAATAAAAACAGTGACTATCAGTAAAAGATTACTGCTTATCCAGGCAGTGAGATCAAACAAAAGAAAGGCAATGGCACTGAATTTAATGCATAGCTGCATTCATGCTGTGTTCTAAATTGTGTGTCCTGGATGGCTCATACACACATCCATGGCCAAGCCTGGGGAAGGCTTGGGCTGCTGCGGGTGTAAATCTGTGCGGTGTCTCCATAAAGGGGGGGTGCAGATTTACAGCAGCTGAGGACAAGCTCTTGCCTGAGCTCTGAAGGGTCCCTCAGTGGTGCTCTGTCTCCACAGTTAATGCTTTTTTAAACTAATGTCACTGGTGCTGCCTTAACAATCCCATGATCCCTTCCCTGTGCCATCTCCTTCCCTGTTTGTGTAACGCCAGTGCCCTTAATCTAGCAAGCCAAGATATATCTTACCTTCTTCATCTTATTTAACTAATGCTGACATTTTGTGTGTTCTTCTTTGTAGGACTCCCAACATCTGACCTCAGGATACAATGTACAAAGTAGGTCTTTATCATCCTAGTCCTCACAGTCAGGGCTGGGTATTTTTTTTTTTTTGTCTGCTTAACGTCATTAAAACAAAGGCTAAAAAATTAATTTCTGTGGTGCTAAAGCAGATCAGTTCCATTTTTTATTACATGTTATGCATTGTGGCATGTTGTGAAACCAAGTATAATTAGATGGGCTGACAGCTTTGGGTGCATTTTAATTCTACAGTAATCTTTTGACATTTGAAAATGTGTTTCCTTTGTTTGCAGAGTGGAGTGATCCAGCAGGGAAAGTTGCAACTAAGTCAGTGCCACAAAAGTCGTAAGTATTATTATTTCCAGCTTTAAATCTCATTTTAAATTTATCATAAAGAATGAGCTTATTTCTCCAAAGGTAACTAAAACCTAGCTCTGCTCATAATCTTGTCCTGGTGTTCAGGTGTTCTCTGTAGTCCTTAAAAATTAGCCATAAACCAGTTTTATGTTTCCAGTGCTTATTACTGTTTCTTCTTTTTAAGCATTAGCTAACAGAGGTATGTGTGAAAGATGAGTTTATTAAGCAGAAATAATGCTGATTTTAGTTCTACAGCTTGCCAAAATTAAATCACTTTTATGCTTCTCTCATCAGATACTAAGCCTCTTACAATAGAAAATGCAACCCAATGAACAGATGATGCAGGAATTTTAACATTCATGCAGTGAGAGAGAGTACTAACACATCATACGGAATGATTCTGCTAGCTGGTGTTGAAAAGCTGGTCTTGAGTTTCATACACTTTGAAACAGCTGAAAATCACAGATGATCTATAAATATGACAGTTGAAAATTGTGAAAGAGCTAATTCTCCATTGTGTTAAACCATTTTTCTTTGGTGCTTCTCTGGTGTAAGGCTGCAGTAGTGTAGCAGGGAGTGGAGACTGAATTGTTTTTTACTTTTATCCCAGGTTCTCAAAGTAATTTACAAACAGGAACTAAATAGCAACTTTGAAAAGTAGGCTGTTGTTTTATACTTATGAAAATGTGTGGGTCTGATTTCAGTTCAGAGCTGCTGGGTTTTTTAGTGTGAAGTGTTTTAAAAGTACTGAATGCAGAATTGCACTAACTTAACTGACAGTTGTGTAAATACAATATGTTCATTTAAAATTACTTCAGGAATTATTCTAGTGGTTGCCCTTAATCTACTAAAGGCATAATTTTAAAAATCCCTATAGGGGAAGAAAAGTCAGTGTGGAGATAACCCACACAGGCTTTTAAAATGAATTTAAATATACTGATTCTTAGTGCAAGATTGTGCACACAAAAGGACTTGTTGGAGTTCAGTGATGTGACTGTGAGAGATACAGGACTAGAGCAGATGTGGGTGCTGAATCCATTGATGTACTCAGCAGGCTCTGAAGATCCAGTTCTGTACTCATAAACTTCAGTCATGGAAGTACTCATTCAAATATGGTTGGTTGAGTAAACCTCTACAAAATTGTGGCTGAGCGAATGATTCAATTTTAAAATTAAAGAGGTTTTTTTTTTTTTTCAGATTAAATGAGAATCAGATAGGAATGCTAAGGATATTTAGATTAATTTGCACGAATAACATTTATTTATTAAACTTAGTAACAAACTGATTTTTGCCCTTTGCTGTTTGGTTTCCAGTAATGACTTGGTTTTTTGTAATGACTCCAGCCACCTGTACCCACAGTTCTTGGTAACAGAATGGGTGCATTCATGTTTCAGAACATCTAAGTGATCCAAATCTAACATCAAGCACATTCCACGATAAAAAAAAAAAAACCAAAAAAAAAC
>VZTA01009260.1:12287-24180 GCA_013398855.1 Mohoua ochrocephala | reverse complement strand
AAAAAAAAAAAAAAAAAAAACCACACCTATAAAAATGTAGATTTTACATATCAAAAAGATATGTAAAATGCTTTCTTTTACAGAAAAAGCATGTTTCTTAATGGACAAACGGTGTTGAATTGGATTAGATGTTCCGTAGAGTTAGAAAACTGCTGCAGAATCAGATTAGACTGTAGGTACCATATAGAGCTACATGAAAATTTAAGAGCTATGGGTAAAATTTTGGAAGAGGTAGTTTTGCCAAAGCTTAGCGTCCAAACTTACAGCAAAATCCCAAGGCCATGTTTGGAGTCTGAGTTCAAGTAGAAGGCATGCACAGAAAAATACTACCTTCAGTTTTCTTTAGCCTGTACTGCCCACGTATTGGATTTGTTATGTATTGGTGTCGCACAGAATTATCAGAGGAGACGTTGCAGATGTTTACAAACACAAAATTTTGCATAATGTGGTTTGTGTTGTTCATTGCATGGTTTAGAGATAATGTTTATCACTAATAGTGTCCATTATCAAGGCAGATAAGCATTAAGCAAGTGCATTGAAATAATGCATTGTATTTTCTTAACAAATAATGCAATATTGTCTTAACAAAACACCCATTTCTGGAGTAGACACTTGATGCACGGTAGAGAGTGAGTGAGTAGATGAGCAGTTTTCTAAAAAAGGAAAATAAAAGCCACTTAACATTTCTCAGGCTCTGAGTTATGTGCTTCAGACAGTTAAAAATAGAGGCCATTATTTGAAGTTTCAAGTGTTGAATTAATTCCTAGAGTAAGTTAGTTATTTCAGAGGAATTGCTGTCAGAGATGAATTTGGCCCATCCAGCTCCACACTTGCCACTGTTACCATTTCCTGCAAAACACCACTAATTCTGCCTTAATTACTGTCAGACTTGGACTATGGAGCCCTGGAGTATCTGGCAATAAACTTGTGTTTTGCTGGGAGGGAAGGTAAAGAACCATTTAAATAGGTTTTTGAAATAAGCATGAAGTCTCTGAAGATGAACTGTTGTAGTGCAGACTGTATATCAAAATATATAAGCATCTAGTTGCAACAATGGCTTTGTAAACACATTACTGAGCAAACTATGAAAAGTAATCCACCAAGGGGCTGTTTCCTTAACTCATAAGCATGAAGTTAAGAGACCAGTGCCATAAAGTAGATGTGTGCTGTTAAAAAATACTTCTTTTTATGTGAGATTATTTTGTGTTAAGCCCAATGGATGATTCCTTTTTTTATTTTTAGATGCATACGTTTTAATACTGGAAAATACTTGTGTTTAAGGCAAAAGTCAGCTGTCCTCAGAAAATCTATGAATAATTCATTAAGATGTGAGCATGGGGCAAACCATGCTTGAGGGTGGAATGAAAGTGCCCCCATGCATCTCACGTGGGCAGAGTGCAGCAGTCCTGCCACAGCTATCCACTGGCTTTTTGTGGCATTACAGAATTGTGAGAGATAATGAGAAAAGCCTTCAGCACTGTCATTCCTTTCAGCTGCCTGCAGGCATGGCCTGAGGGTGGTCAGAGCTCCCCTCCTGGGGCAGGCAGAGCCTCCTCGCTCCCCAGCCCGCTGGTGCCTCGGTGAGCTCTCAGCTGCTCCAGGGCAGCAGGGCTTCAGCTGCTTCCCCAGGAGGAGCACAGTGTCTTACAGATGTTTTGGAGGCCACCGTTTCCAACTAATCTTGGCACATCTGTCAATCATGTGCATATCACTTGCCTCCATGTCAGAACCCTGAACCAGCTCAGAGCAGCCTGCTGTAAATAGAAAAGGCATGGGGGAAGCTGTGCTGCAGGAATAGTTCTGAGCCCTTGCTGGCATCCTGCCTCGTGCCTGGCTGGGGAGCCTTCCCGCTGCTCAGCGGTCAGGGATGATGTCAGGAAGGAACAGGAGATCACAACCAGGGGATGGTCTGAATTGTGGGTTGATAAGCTTGTCTGCGTTTACCCATCATGTCTTTCAAAGCAAATAGCAGTGCTCCTGGTGACAAGGGGAGTTTGCTCAGAGAGAGAGTGCAGGTCACTTTCAGAGGGATTTTGTTCAGGAAATTGCAAAACTTGAGTAAGAAAGGGTGTTAAGTG
This sequence comes from Mohoua ochrocephala, assembly GCA_013398855.1. Lineage (NCBI taxonomy): Eukaryota > Metazoa > Chordata > Aves > Passeriformes > Acanthizidae > Mohoua > Mohoua ochrocephala. The sequence continues at coordinate 22,102 of VZTA01009260.1, read as the reverse complement.
AATTATATACAATCTGGATATGGAATTAATCTGCTGTAGCCAAAACTCAGTAAGAGCTCATGTATTGCCAATTGCTGACATTTCTTGCAGTTTTGTAACTTGTGCAGCTATGCAAACACTGACCTAAAAATCCAATATCACCTTCCTTCTCCAAAGGACAGAACTTTCCGTGCTCTTTTGCTGTAGTCAAAGTGTTACCCACTATTCTTCTTATTATTAATTGACTCTCATGAGTTAAAAAAAACCACACAAGGACTGATGTTGCTTGGATCCCTGGTAATGTATGGTACACAACTCAGACTGATTAATACCAAGGAGAGAGGATTCATTGATTTTGTTTGCTTAATCTAAGTCACTAGAAAAAGTACCTGTTTAGGAGATTAGAGAAAATTTACACAGTTGAAATCTCGGGTGTGATTGGTTGAGGTGCTGTCCTTAGAAGTAATGGGACACCGAGACTTTTCAGAAGAAAGGCCGATATGCCGGGTTATGAAGATTTTGCAGGACTCGTTTATTAGTATAATGATACAGTGATCCAGCAATGTTGTGTTTCTGGAGACTGGAGGCCTTAATAATCAGCTGCTGTTCTCTAGTAAGTTTTTTTTAAGTCCATTCTGATAGGTAAAATTACTCCATGTGTAGCCTGCAGAACATGTGCTGTGCATTGTATTAAAAAAAGAATAAAGCAAACACAATGAATCTGTTAAATCATAATGTCTCCCAAACGTGAAAAATTTGCAGATTAAAGCTCATTGAATACACATTCAAATGATAAATGATAATGGCTTGGAAAGAGTCATTATGATCTATTTCATCAATAATCCACATTTTTTGCCTTGTAACTACACCAAGGATGAATATAATGAATACTGCCTGATGAAAAAAATATTTTGTTTATGAAAGAGAATCAGAGAAAAGAAATTCTCAGATTAACAAATTTAAGTGGTTGTTACTGTTTGCTTACTTTGTTTATACATAACAGATTTTTCCCATTATTAATATTAATAATTTACAGCTTCAGAGCTCGTACTCAGGAAAAAACCCCATATGTAGACTTAGTATCCAGATACTCAAACTGCAGTTGATTTCACTGAGTTTTGAACAACATAAGTAAGCAGAATGAAGCAGGGGTGCAGAATTAAGCATTCAAGGTTTTCAGCTGCAGATTATTCAGTGCTCGTGAGCACCAAGTCCCACGAAGTTTGTCAGCAGAGTGCAGTAGGTATGTCACGGGTTTGTCATGTTTCCCATGCAGAAACACGGGCACATTGTTTTAATTTACCGTGTGCTGGGATTTGCTGTGCCTGCCCAGGACAGTCCTCAGGGTACTGCAGCAGTTCCCAAGTGCATTCACTTCAGTCCAGATGGTGCCAATGTGTTCTGGCACTCACAGGCATGCACCTGTAGGAGACCTGGTGGGGTTTTGTCAAGAAAATCATCAAATTGTGCTAAACCAAAATTTCCTGCTGAGAAAAAAGGAGGGGTGAGGGTAGACCCGAGTGTGCCGGGTTGCCAGCTCTTGGTTGTAACCTCATGTGCACCTGATCTCGTGCCTGAGCAGGTTAAGGACTTCACTGGCAAGAGCCTTTAGGACTGAGTTCCTGAAGGCTGTTTATAAAGCAACAGCAAAACTCTGTTTGGTATGAGGGATAACAGATTGCTTCTTTGTGGCATATTCTGGCTGAAATCAGTTGTTAAAGCTGAAATTTTTGAAATCAAGTTGGTATTTTCATATGTGACACCCAAAAGCTGAATCTGTTACAAGTATAAACTGTGGTGGCCTTACTGTGTTGCCGGATAAACTGGACGGATTAACAGTGGAGCAGGATCCCAGTACACTCAGTCATAAAAGTCATCTCAGTGAACTTACCAGAGTCATTCATCTGAAGGACCTGAAGGTCCTTTTCAAGAACCACGTTTTATCAAGTGCTTGTGGGCATTTTCTCTTTTCTCGTAACATACCATTGCAGATTAGCACCATGGAGCTATTTAACAACAAAAGACTGTTGGAATGTCATCTGCAATAAAAGAGCAAGATCCAGTTCTAGGGCCTAGATAGCCCTCTTAAAAACATCCATGATTTAGGTAGTTCTCTTTAAAAAAAAAATGCCTATTTTTCTCTTTGATGTTACGTAGCACACAACTCCCACTATTTCTCTTAGATATTTTCACCATTCAAGTGCCTACAATCTCAGGCAGTGGGTATCTGTCTAAATGCAGCATTAATAGTGTCATGTACTACCACAATGTTTTGAATTATAGAAAGGGAGGGCTTTTTAACTTTGGCCACATGCTTTATGTAAATACTCAAGTAGAACATAAGCTTGCAATGAACTTTTGTATCCCTTCTCCTCCTGAAAGCCATATGCCAAATTATCCCTAAAGCTGGTGGCTGAGCCTCTGCGGCTGGGGTGCTGTCCCAAAGTGCCCGTGGGGATGAGAGCCGTGGGCAGAGCTGTGGTGTCCCTGTGCATTGGAGCTCCCCAGGGCAGGGCCAGTGTGCCTCCATGATGTTCCTGGGAGCGGGACAAGGTGCTGGGCTGGCTGTGCTGCAGCACCGTGTGCTCAGCACCAGGTAAAAACACCCTTTTGGCACACCAGGACGTGCTGGGGACGTGGCCTTACAGCCCCAGAGGTGTGAAGGTGGCCTGGTTCGGGAGAGAGCGATTCCTGCTCCTTCCCTGGCCGCCCGTGGGTGCTGCTCCCCCGGCGGCGCGGAGCCGGCCCCGCTGTTTGGATAACCTGGTCACTCCGTGTGTGGCCAGCTCCGGCCTCCCCGGGCCCTGCAGCCCAGCCAGGCCCTCTTATGGCCAGGCTAATGACTTGAAAACTTCTCATTAAATACTCCTCTTGGCAAAGTTTGGTTCATAGAGGGTCTCAGGGAGGAAGGAGGGAGGGCTTCAGTCCCGAGTGTTAAAAAAGCAGCTTTATTTTTAGGCCTTTTTCCATAATAACATTTTCTCAAATGACTGCCTGCGATAAATGATTCTTTTTAAATTTGAAAAGTTCAGTTCTAAGTTCAGGGGCAGCCCTTGGGCTCTGAGGTGGAAGATCCTTGTACATATTACAGAGTGATTATTGACAGAGTTTAACTGTATTGACCCTGCTCTCCTAATTCCTAAGAAATTTTCTAAATGTGCTCTTTGAAATCCCTACAGAACACTGCAGATTTTGAGTAATTCCAGAGCAGCACCTGAGATTATTACTTTATTACCTTCTTTCTTTCTGTCCTTTTTCCCAGACTGACCAGTCCTCTGACACTCCTTTTTCTATAGATTCTAAGCAGAATGTGTGTGTTTGTCCTTCCTAGAGCTTTCGCTTAGCGTTGATCCAGCACATCAGATCTGTTCTGTTGGTTCAGGCACTTTCCACTCCTGCTCTAATCTGTTTCAGCAATGGGCTTGCCTAGGCTAAAAATAGTAAAATAATTTTTTTTTTCAGCAATTTGATAGCTTTGCCAATGGGTTCAATGAAAAGAGATGACATGTTTCTTCTTGTATTGACAACTGAGAATGCTCTGAAAGTCTGTAAACTTTCTACCTCTCGGACTTCTCTTCATCCCTCCTCCTCCCAGCACCCTCCGTGGTACAGTTTCTTGCTGGAAGATTGACTTGACTCATTTTCCCCCACTGTCAAGCGTGCACAATTGAGGGATAAAAATCTTGCTTGAATTAGTAAAGAAAAACTGAATATTTAATTTCTGCACAGGATTCTGGGGTTGATAACTTATAGCTACTCGTCATATAAATTAAGTACAGTTTGTGCTTAAGTGGTTTTTTATTAGGCACTGCTGAGATTGTTAATAGCAGGTACGTTCTTTAGGTTTTAGAGACAGTTATTCACTCTGGAGTGATTGAAAATCAAGTGATATGTGTGTCTTTAGGTAGGAAATCGTTCTAAAAATCAGAAGGAGAGACGTTTTTCCTTATTTACTGTTTCCACCTTCCTTGGAAATAACTCTATCACATTAATACTCAATATGCCTAGTAAATTACCAAGGCATTTTCTTTAATTTCAATCTTTTGCTATAATGGCATGTTATATGCTTCTTTTAAGGGTTAACCTTAATTCATAGCAAGTTTTAGAGTTCTCTCATATGTGAGTTAATAGAAAAATATTGTCCATCAAACATTGCGTAAAATTTTATTTTTGGTCATAAATTGTCACAGAACATTTACCTGAATATTGAGAGGAAATATTTACTTAAGGGAAAACAATTAGGTACTTAGGGGTGTCTTCATGCACCTTTTTCTATTTGTTTCAGGGGGGGGAAAAAAAGAAAAAGAAATCTTAGGTTAATTACAGAAATTCTTCCTAATTTTGTCCAAGAAGGATGTGTGGTTGGAGGCACAGAAGCGTGCAGAGGAACTCCTCTGGGTGGTGGTTGTATTTCAGGTTGAACTTGGCAGCACAGGAAGTTTGAATGTTGCCTGTAGAGTCCTCACAAGCCATCATCATGAGTCAGAAGATGTTCAAAGAAGAAAACAGGGGAAAGCAGGAAAGAAAACAGGAAAATCAGCTTAACTGTGCCCAGCCAGCATCAGCTCTGCTCCTGTTTCTGTTGCAGCTTTCTTTGTGAAACTGCCCCAGGCTAAGGTTACCAAGTTGAGGTGCCTGGTAATGGTTATTGTGCAAACTGAGCTGTTGTTTCCGTAATCACCGACTGCCTGACAGCCTTATCCAAGCTCCTCACGAGATGGTTTGTCCAGGTGTGCAGGGGGTGTGCGATGCTTTAAGTCAAAACAGATACTAATGATGTCACAGTGCTAGAGAGAGATGCTTAAATGGTACAGGAATGAGCATGGAATACAGTAGATGAAGGAAAACACAGATGTTGGGGGAAGATTAATTTGTTGTTAAGGCATTAGATGGGTGCTTAGGAGAATCTGATTTTCATTCCAGCTTTAACAGGGACTTCCTGTATGACCTTTAGGAAATTATTTTTCTGTTCTCAGTCTGTAAATAGGAACAATGCTTTTTTCCCATTCATTCCCTGCCTTTTCAGTTTAGAGAGTAGAGTTGCTAAAGCAAGGACTCCTACACTCTGTGTTTGTACTGACCTCGCATCAGGGCCTGTGTTCTCTTTCCATGCAGTCACATGTGTGTGATACTGCGCAAAGTTGTGCATAGGGAGAGGAAAAATGTAAAGTTGCAGAGAGGATATGCATGTTATTGGTTAAGAATTTATAGAATTTAATACGGGATGATTAGAATAAACCTAATGAAAACATTGCCTATTATAGACTAAGATTTTTGTAATTTCTGTGGACCTCTGTACTATAAGAGGCTTCTGTAAAAAAATCTGTTCGTTTAATCCCTGTTAAACTCCAATAGGACTTTTTACATAAACTGGTGTTTAGCATGCATTTGGGATGAGTGCATTACCCACGAGTAGTGAACTCACAAGTGAGTTATGCGGGTAATCCCAAATGAGTGCCAATAAAACTTTTATAACACATAGCATCATTATGGAATTCGTTTATGCCACATATTTTACAGGGGAAAAAGCTATTTTGGTCATATATTAGAGAGTTTATAATTTTTTTTACTGGTTCTGTTTTTCACATCCGTCTGCCTCTAAAGCCGAGCCAAGTGAATACTAGCAATCCTAGAAGGAAGGGAAAATTAGAACAAACACATGTTTGAAATCTCTCTGAAAATAAAGCAAGGGCCAGATTCTAATCTCCTTACTCATACCAAACATCACCGTACCCCCTGAATAGCTCCATAGATTTCTTTGGGACCATTTGTCAAGTGAAGTGCTATTTGACATGTGTGGCAATGCCCAGAATTGGCTCAATCTAAACTAGCTTTTTCCATTTAAGCCCTCCAAAACTTGCTGTCTGCAGTGGTTAGAAACACATATTTACAGTTTTTATCACATCAAAAAGAATTCTCACACTGCTTAGAGGGTTTTTTTCAGCCCCTTTTTAGAAGAGTTGGGCGATACGAAGCAGAATCCCAGCACTTTTCTAAAGCTGAGACAGAGAAAAGCCCTCCTAAAGGGGCGGCTGGCAGGCTTAGTACACTGCTTCCCACCCTGTTTGACAGGTCATGTCTGGGCAGCAAAGACTGAGGAATTTGGGCCTTCCCCTCTCACCCACTGGAATCGGCAGCTTTGCAAACCCCACCTCGTACAGCTGATACAGCACACGTAAACCTCTTGCACTGATGTAACTCCCTTGTCCCCATCACTTCAGCGTATTGACTGCTGTGTCCCATATCCAGTTCCCCTCATCTTGGGAGCAGTTATTTCACCTCAGACTTGAATCCTCTATCTTCCTTAGTGTAAACAGATCATTCTAAGAGAGAGCTTTTCTGTCTCTCTCTGTTGTTTTCTGTTGCTGTGTTAATTTTATTGCCAAGATCAAAGATCCTGAACTAGTAGGCATAAGTCAACAGAAGAGCTTGACTTGACTTTATTGAGAGCAGGATCAGGCCATAAACATCCTGGGTTGGTTCTTTTTGTCTCACATAAAATAACTGCTCCGATAAAATGCACTGTCTGATGATGGCTAATCAAGGATTGCTGCTTAAAGCTCCACATGTAACCTAGCTATCTTCACATTAACCTCCTGCTTTCATTTCCTTGGTTATGTTGAATAGGAAACAGTTATTGAACTGCAGTGTTATGTTCATAGAAGCCATTTGATTAGTTGACTATGTTTTGAACTCTTGTGACCCGAGGCTGAAATGTAGCTCAGACAAAAGTGACAGAAGCCCAGTGATGGGTTGGGAGTATAAAAGAGCACCAGTACACTGTCCATGGGCAGCACGCATTCGTGCTCATGTTTATCCTTGTAGAACTTGCTAAAAGTAAAGACAGATGTCCAGCTTATCTCATGTAGTCAATATCAATAATAAGCACGGATGCTGCTCGCTGTGAGTTGAGCCTACTCCTGCTGTCACTCTGTCTTTATGCATCCACAGGGAGAAAACCTGGAAGGCAGGGGGGAAAAAAAAGTATTGCCAGAAATCCCTGTAGGCTATCTGAGAAGGAGCGGATGTGTAAAGCATTTCTTTCTGCATAAACATTTAGAAATCAAGCTCTCATAAGTCAGGGATCCACCAAATGTGGTGTGAAGAGGCAGATGAAGCCTGCCTTCTGGCATGCCAGCATTTGCTGATTGATTTGGAATGCAGAAGGACCCTCTTTATTTTTATTTTAAAATTTGAACCACATCTTAATACAAATCAGGTGAAAAAGAAATTGAAAAATAGCAAGCCTGAGATTACAGATGTGCCAGCTTCATATTGTTCAGTTTAGCTGAGGTCATAGTCAAGCCCATCAAGTTCACATCGTTTAGTGTGCGGCCACTGAGGTAATATTCAAACAAAAGAAAAGCAGTCAGAATGCTGATACGCCCCGACTCTGCCAGCTGGCCTCATTCAGCTGTGCAGAGCACACTGGCTTCAGCTATGGAAGGAACTTAAATCCGTAAGAAATACAGGTTTTTAAAAGGATATGCTGTTCCAACAGCCCATTTTTGCTCCAGCCCTCTGACTTTAGATCAGACATAAAGAGGAAATACCTCTCCTAATACGCAGTTTCATATTCTGAAATTTAGAATGTGAGAGCTATGCTAATGATGGTACAGTTAATTCAGATGGAGGAATTTTGTCAACAGGGGACATTTGTATTCTGCTCAGTAGTTAGAGAAAGCTTGAACTTCCTAGCAAGCCTACAAGTAGAATTACTGGCGTCCATTCCTCCTCCATACTGGTGATGTTACCATGCTGGTTCCCTGCACACAGGTATAGATTTATGTAGATTAATTTGGTATAGTACAGTGAATTGCCACTATGATATATATTCTGGAATTACTTCCTAGCACAGCCTAATGGCTGGAATCAAATAAAACATAAAAGTAGATTTATATAGATTGCTGTATAAATCAGGTAAAGCTTTATGTTACCTAGCATTGGTAATGGAAGCTTTTCCTGCAAATAATATAGAAGTTTTTCATGTAATATTTTCATTATTTCAGTGAGAGTAAAGCAACAAAAAAGAAGAAAAGAAATAAACAAGTCTATCGGGCTTAGCCACCATTAAACATCATTAACTACAATTTTGCCTGACAAGTTCTCTCGTCTGGTGATGGGTGAAATGGTAGAAAAGTAGACTGAACAATTGCATAAACCCAAATGAAATATGCCCTTGTATTCTAAGTGTGCACAGTTCAGTCGGTTAAAATAGAGCAATTTATTATGCTTTAGCAGCTTGAGCTTAATCTAGTTTTAAATAGATCTCTTTTTTTTTTTTTTACTTCTTGCTGAGATTTAACTGGTTTGAGAAGACACATGATATAGTGCTACACAGTCTCTGCTCTCTCTCTCTCCCTCTAGTTTACTTTGAAATAACTTTAATAGAGTGCTGCTGATGAAAATAGCTCACAGGAAATGTAGATGAGCCTTTAAACAACTGTGAATATATTTGTTTTGTTTGAAATGGGTGGATAAAGGCTTATGGAAGAGACGAGTACAGAGAGTGGGGAGAAAGGAGCTGGGTATAGCAGGCAGAGTGGAGTGGTCAGCAGCCCCCTTCTGGGGATTTGGGGACTCTCCCTGGCAGTGGTGCCTGCCCAAGGCATTCCACTTCCAGAAGCTTCTCAAGGTTAATAACTCTCAGCATTTTGGGCCAGCCTATCCAATTTCTTACTGGTCAGTTCTTAATATCAAACTGCTACTGTGAACCACAGTGAACCACTTTGCCATATTGGCCACCCGTTGTCAAAATAGGTTGGAATGTTGATCAAAATCTCCTCACATAATACAGGCAAAGCTCTCACCTGCCTGCATTCAAAGTGTGCTCTGCTGTTCCTCAAGACAGGGAGTATGTGACCTTTACCAAGTGGAATATTTTGACTGTAGACATTTTGTTTGATATTATGCTGTAGTTTTCCACTTATTCATTAGATCCCTCAGCCTTTGTGGGTTTTCACAGGTAATTCTGTAATTACACCAGCTGTGATAAATACTTTCTTGAAATCTTGCTCGAAGAAATTTAGCTCAGTCCCTTTGCATGTGGGCGGAAACAAGCATCTAACTTGGTGTTTGCAGTGTTGATTGATACAAGCACATAAATGTGTGTGTTTCTATCAGATCCCACAGGGATGGAAGAGGGGCGTGTTTGCAGGGAGTTGTGTGTGTGTGAGACGTTCCGCCACCGAGTGACACCAAACTGTTGGTGTAAAGGGTACTCTGGCTGGCACGGGCTGCCCTAACAATAAGGATGATGGATCCTTTCACCTTCAGGTTACCAATTCAAATTCAAGGCAGATTTGTAGGGAACAAAACTAATCACACTTTCAGAGCTATTCAGTGTCTTTGTGAAATGAAGTTCTCCCTTGGAGTCTAATGCACACGTGTCCAAATCCAGGAGCTGTAACACAGTTGGCACTCTTGATAGTGGTGGCACGAAGGCCAAAGGCTGAATGGGCACAGAGACAGAATTTCCTCTCCTTGTCTGGAGCTGGGTTAAAGACCAGGAGGGTGTTTGTGTTACTGCTGCACATGATATGAATGTTTTCTAGGTTGAGAAGGGACTGCAAACTTCAAAAGCATTCATGGAGTCTTAAGGCTTCCAAAAAGCCCTAAGCTAACTTTTTTTTAATTTAGAGAAAAAAATATTGCTAGCAATGTTTGTTGAGCTGAAGCTTTGAGGTGTCTTGAGTAAAAAAAGGAGGAAGAAAAATGTTTTAATTAAAAGTCAGAGAATACCAGGAAAATCAGTAGAGAGAGACTGTGTGTGCTGTTCCTTCTCATGAACGACTGTTTAAACAGAACCAGGTTCTCCAGTCTTTAAAATGTTTTTT
>VZTA01009260.1:0-12218 GCA_013398855.1 Mohoua ochrocephala | reverse complement strand
AAAAAGGCAGCACCCCCCAGCTGACTGCCTGCAGCAGCTCCACGACCATGAGTATGTATTGTGATCAGAGACCATATATTGCTAAAACTCCTTGATGGAATGAGTTTTAATTTGGTTTACAGAAAGCTTTAGGGGATATGGCTCGCTACAAATTAGACCACAGGAGCTATAAAATGAAGGATGTCCTCTCTAATTAGAAACAGTGGAGCAGTCTGGTGTTCTTCCGAGTTGTAGCCTCATGGGTACTCTCTCACAAGTGAACTCTGGGCAATAGATGCTTCTCTAGTAACTATTATCTGTGTTTTTACTGGAGTTTATCTGTTACCTGATTTTCCGTCTCCATTTCTGTACACACCTTTCTATATAGTTGTGGTAATTTCTTCATGCAGTTTTGAGTGGCTTCTGCAAAACAAAAGTTCCTGTGTTGCTCAGTGATTAGTCACCACTACCAAAGTAACTTACTTATTTTAAATTATTCTTAAACTCAGGTGAACGTAGAAGTCAGTTTAATGGGTTCCTTTTGCAGCATGCAGCTCTACCAACTCTACTTTCTCATGCCTCTTCCGATGAAGTTAAATGAGAGTTAAAGAAAGGCATATAGATAGACTGAAATAAATTATGCTTTATGGTAATCAAATTCAATTTTCTAGACACATTTTTTAGCAAGAGAGCATTCATCAAACTGGGAACCAAGATTTTGGACAAGAAAATAATGTTATTTAAATGAGTAGGAAAAAAATGGTGCCTGGAAATCTAATAGTGGGTTGTCTACAGTTTGCCATTTATGCCAGGTGATAAAACCAGATTTAAGCTTAAATGCAGAAGGGCATTAGGCATAAATGCACAACGGTTGAAAATCAGCTACAAATGTATTTCCATAACGCATGTGAAAGGAAAGCCGAGCGTGGAGCTGAGCTGGGGAGTATTCAGAGGCTGTGCTAAGGCAGCTATAATTTGACTTTTTTAATCATCAGTAAGGGAGGAAATCCAGGCTCTTAATTCATCAACATCTTTTCATGTAGACTTACATGGAGTAGAACCAACGACTGGTCCAATGAAAGCTTTAATTTACTTGTGACATATTGTTTCCACTAGGAGCTGTTGTAGATCAATCTGAGAACAATTACTAGGTGAATAAAAGAGGGGGGGAAAAAAGTCAAGTATTACTCTGGAATGCAAGTAAAAAATGGAAATTTAGAATTAGTCAAAATATTTATTTTGCTGCCCAGCATGGGGTATTACTGACAGGAAAGAGCTGTATTTTTAGGTGTGATTGCTGTTTAGATTTTGCCAGAATATATAACTGAACATGTCTCATGACCGTCTTATTTTCATGTAGTATTTCATCCTCCAGCTTTGTGGGGGAACTTTATGCCAAGAGAACTCACTGGAGACTGAGTGACAGATCAGGCTGTTGTCCCACATTCCCTTTCTACTAAATCACAGTTTTCTTTAGATGGAAGGTGGCTATTGTGAAGCTGTCAAACTGAGGAAAGTTAAATGGGCTGAAGTGAAGGCTCCTGCTAACAATAGCAGCTATCTCTGTCAAATGAAAGCTCAGCAGACAGTTACAAGGCAATTCGGCACTGATGGGTGGTCGATTAAAAACAACAAAAGGCAAGATGAATGAAAGGGGAAAATCCCTATTACTTTGTGGTAGGAGCTAGGGGAAAACCAAAAATAAAATAAAAAGCCCACCTCACCCAACCCCGTAGCAATTGGAACAGACTTGTGGTTAGCATGACCTTCATCATCTCAGATATGGCACAATAAAACTGACAAGATTATTTTCTCTTCAGGCAGTGCTGAGGTATTTTCATTGGCAAAAATCTGGAAAAGTAAAATAAATGCAGAGTTCAAGGCAGTTGAAAAATTCTTGAATCTGATAACAGCTGGAACATAGTGCTACCAGGAAAAATAGCTAGGTTTCGTGCTAAAAAATTACGGCTTGATCATTTTTTTACAGTGTCATTTCTGAGATTTTGAAGGTTACCCTATAGACAACCAGAAGAGGATTAGAGAGAAATTATCTTTGAGCTCAAGGGAGCACCAATTTAAATTGGATTTGAGATATGACTTCTGCATTACCTTAGGAGATGAAAGGTGGTGTTGTGCCCTGATAGTTACCCAACTGCCTAACCATATGTATCAACTGGATTAGTCTGTAGATTAGCAGCTCGTGCACCAAGTGCAAGGTGTATTGTGCAATTTCCTCTTAGTGGGGCTCATACTTTTTCAATGGAACTAACATCAAAACTCAGCAAACATGGGGAGGGCTTTGCAGCTTGCAAGTCAGGCACAAGGTGAATGTACACACTTGTTCCTCAGAACATAATTGTCACTAAGATTTAGACTTGCTATGGCAGATGTGTAGAATAGGATGAGAAAGTACAAAAGAATAGTCTTAGGAAAAAAGGTGTGTTATGTCCTTGTAACTATTCTGATATAAAATGAAGTTTTGAAATTTGATGGGAGGCAAGCACCTAGACTCACCTAGAACCTATGTAATTCCCATTTATTTTCTCATAATTTAAATTTTAGGATAAAAAGGCCAGGAAAAACAATTACACAGCCTACAGTTAGGACTCAGGTTCCTGCCAACAGTGGAGCCAGGGTTCAAAGAAACTCTGAAAAAAGATTGTAATTAAGAATTTGGGGAAACATATGTGCTTCATGAGCATAATGAACCAGTGTCTCATTCCAGCTGTATTAGGAAAAATACTTCAGTAGTAACAAATGTTCCATTGAACAACCTCCTCTGACAAGACGTAGAACTAGATGTACCGTGGACCCGATCCAGTCTGACAATTTTGACATATTATTGTTCTATTATTTGTCTTTGTAAAAGTCATGATGTCATTAGACTTCGTCAATTAAATTAAGTTTAGTCTGCATCATCCCTAAGTTTTGCCCTTTGAAGAAAAACACTGGGTATCCATTTATCAATTTTATGTACTAATGTTCTTGTTTATTTGTCTGATAATAACATTGAGGTACTGAAGTCATGGACAAAGAAACCTAGTGCCAGACATGATATAAATGGTCAAAAAGAAAGGCAAAAAATTGGTAGTCTGGAATTTTCTTTTTTAGAATGTTTTTAGCACCGAGGACCATATTTTGAGGTTTTTTCAATGGTAACATGTATTTCATCTCATAACTAATTTGGTATGAAAATAATATTAACCTACCTCTCAGAGAATCAACCACAATGTTCCTCAAAGGTTTTGTAGTAAAGAAAGACCAGGGTGGTCTCAAGATGAATTTGAGAGTGAGATATTAAAGCAGAGAGGACAAGGGACTGTGGGTGCAAACTGGAACACAGGAAGTTCCATCTGAATAGGAGGAAAAACTTCTTTAGTGTGAAGGTGACTGAACACTGGAACAGACTGCCCAGCGAGGTTGTGGAGTCTCCCTCACTGGAGATATTCAAAACCTGTCTGGATGTGATCCTGTGCAACCTGCTCTGGGTGAACCTGCTTTAGCAGGGGGGTTGAACTAGATGATCTCCAGAGATACCTTCCCACCCCAGCCATTCTGTGATTCTGTAATTGGACATAAATCATGTCTGTGAGTATCCCTAACGTCCCTATTTAAATCAACCACTGAATGTTCCTTTCTTGGTTCCTCACAGCTTCATTCTTCCAACACTGTAGAGGGCTCTGCAAGCATGAATTAGCAGAGAGCTCAGAAGTTGCCTGGACTTCCTAGGCCATATAAAGACTGGAGGGTATGTGTACAAAGGGTGTGCATGGCTGTGGGGAAATGCTGTCTTCTCCAGAGTTAGACCATTTGCAGTGATACTGAAAAAATATCCTCAATTTTCAGGACAAAGAATGGTTTAAGTATGTGGCACAATTTATAGGGTAAGCAAACTTTCAGCAAGAGCTAACTGTATCAGAAAACTTGTGTAACATGCACAGAAGGCACTGGTAAATTATTTCAGTGCCATAATTCAAAATGCTGAGGAAAATTCTCCTGTATTATAGCCAGAGCAAGATTGGATCTGTAGCCAAGTACATCAACGTAAATGTTCAGCTGTCTGGGGAAATACAAGTCTTACACTGTTACTTAGGGGAAAATGTGCACAGACATGGTGGAGCCCCTTATGAAACAATCCTCATTTTGTTAAACAATAGGATCAAATTTTCAATCAGGTTATCTAGCATATTGCATTCTTCAAGCTTGCCAAGCAAAGAGAACTATCAGCATGAAGATGGATACATTTTTACAGAACTAATGATGTATGAAATCTGGAAGTGGAAACATACATTTTCATTTTATCCTCTAATTTTTCTTTTTACATTATAAGTGAAAGGAAATTCTTGGAAGTATTTGCAGTTATTCATATCTGTTTATCTTAGAGTGATTATCAGAGCAAACAGTGTCAGGCATTGTGTTTGGATCTGAGCCTGAAAAATAGTGCTTGCAGGAGCAAGGATTATTTGCATGAGTCAGTGTTTTCAGGACTGTGCTTGGTACTTGATTTCTCTCATGCATATGCAGTGCCTTATAAATCATCCAGATTCAGTAATCATTTAAGTATTTTTTTCATTTATCCAATCTATTTATATTAGTTTTAGTCTTGCTTGGTTTTATCCCCTCTATTTACATTAGTCTTAGTACTGCTTGGATTAATCTGTTTATACATTTTTAGACTGATCAACAGAATGTTCATTTAGGGATAGAAGTGAACAGTCTTACTGAAGATGCATTTCTCTTTGCAAAGTCTGTATCAGATCTCTGGGATAGCTGTGGATTCTTGATGTAGGATTTTGCAGGTGACCCTAAGGTGTCTCTAAAAACTGATCACAAGTTAGGGCAGTGAAAATGAAGCTCACCTTCCCCAAGATCACCTTATCTTTGCTTTCTATGGGGATTTTTGCTGATGATCCTCCTCAGGGAACTACCCTGTGTACCAGTCCAGCAGTACTTTTTGTAGAGATGTAGTGCCTTTGCAGCCCTGAAAGGCCTGGTCAGGGTCAGGCCTGAAAGCCCCTGGTACTTGCTCATCCTCTCTATGGCCGACCCCTGCTCTTTATTCACCATGCCCCATCAACAGGCCAGTACACAGGACTTGGATTCCTGCTTGGAATTCTGCTTTGGTAATGCACACCCCTGAAAATCTGTAAGTCAGCCACTAGGCTTACAGCATTCTTGAAAAATCCCACATGGCAAATTTCTCTTTCCTCCACATGCACAAGGACTGTTTCTGAAGCTAAAGGTCCCGTTCCCCATAACGCATCACTGAAAGCCACGTCACGACTGCATTGTGTGGCCTTTTCAGTATCTGCAGCTGGAAGACCTCCTTCTACCAATCTTTATTAAACATCTTGAGTCTTCCTTTTGAACAAGTAAAGAATTGCTTTACAGTTTTATGAAGTTATTGTTCATTTGCACAGAAATGAAGAAGCCAGACCTGCTTACAAGGTCACAGGACCACTCCTCCCCAACAATTCATTCTTGAGGACTAATTGACTCCAGAGATTTCAACACCTCTCAGCCTGAGGTCACTGTCAGGGAGTCTTTGTCGCTATTCCTGCACTCACCTGGTGAGCTGCTGTGCTGCCTTACCCTACAGCAGGCATGGAGGACTTTCTTCTCCTCCTCATCACCCCCTGCCCAGCTCTACACAGTCCTGCTGCCAGAAGAGCAGAGTTGGTCTCAGTCTGCACTGCCTCTGCAAAGGGCCTTCAGGACTCAGTGTCATTCCTATCACTAACACTGAAGGGTGGTCTCTCTTCATGGCATTGAACTTTGCAGACAGCAGGTGGAAATTAGAGGCAAGTAGTTCAAATGGCAGAAAGAGATGCAAAAATACATCAGTAGAAAGGTTTTCATGAACAAAAAAAGCTTCTTCCACTCCAGAACGGGTTATTGAAGCTTCAGATTTACCAGATTTACTCATTTCCAATCTGCAGAAACAAAAGAGCTCTGCTCTTCAGATACATTAGTCTATGTAAGGGGAAAAGAATGTGCAGAGAAAGATTTGTGAATGTCATGTTGGTACTGACAGCTCATCAAACAGCTCCTTGAAGGACTCACTTTGTTACCAGATTAAAAAAAGGAATAAAATGGAAGATAAAAGAATATAATCAATGAATAAAACTAATGTCCTTCCATATACATTGTAGAACATTGGATAGATGAGCCAGTCCTGTGTTATTTCATTCCTTGTTGAATGAATTTCTTTATTATATTTTCTGGTATGATTTTTTAAAGTCACTTTTGCAAGTTGTGGTGGAATTATCAATCATTGTTTAACTGTGTGCTAAGTTCCTATAGCCTTTGTGTGTAAATATGCCAACTGAAGGCTTGTTTACCTGAGAAAATACTGGTGCTCTGGCTAGGAGACAGTTTTAATCAAATATGGTTGGAGTAAGCAGGTGTTTTTCATGTGGAATGTATTGGAAATGGCTCTTGGACTATATATTACTCATGATAAATAGCAGAACCCAAAATTATATCAGCCATTGCAGTTAATCAAAGGGAAAATAATAAAAGGTTTGTACACACTGTCAGAATTGAACACACTAAAAAAGGTGGGGTACTCATTTTTATTCTCCGCAAACTTTAGGAATGCACATTTTATACTGGCATTTTTAGAAACTATTAGTCCCTCCCTGTGTTCTTCCTGGACCCATACTTTTCTTTGTTCTTGTCTCTCTTTTCTCTCGTTTTCCCCCCTCTTTTTGCTTCAGCGATACATCACACTCTGAACTTACCAAACAGAGATGTGTGTTGTGCTGAAGAGTCACTGTGCAGTGAGGGAAACACAGAGTGAAGGAGATGGCACTTTTCTAAGGCAGAAGGCAAAACCCAGTGGTATTTAAGGCAAAAATATCAATTTACAAGCTTGAAACAAAAGGCTACTGCTTTCTGTGATTTTTGTGCCACTTCCTATGACACTGTTAAATATTTTGACCCCGTTCTGATCCCGTTCTGTTGGAAGCATTGTTTGCAAGCAGGATTGAAGCTCAATAGAGCTGTGAAGTTACTGGATATACCAGAGTATTATTTGTGCTAAACATACAGATTCCCATAAAATTTGGCAGCAGGTTGCTCCCTCCTCCCCAAGTTCTTGTCTCAGCTTTAATGAAACACAAAATGCCTGTCAACAGAGCAGTAGTTATAATGCACTTAGTAGCAACTTAATATCTTAGTTGCCTTGAAGAGCTTTTTATACATAGACATTAATGGATGACTGGATAAAGAAATTCTTCTACTGAAAGAATTAATTTTGCTTAATCCTTTTGAAATTAAGAGATGATACGGAGAGATGAGTAATGAAGTGCACTCTCTAATTGTGAGGTACCTAATAGAAAACCACAGGGGTTACTTCTCTCTCACCAGCTGTAATTACACTAATTACTGATATGCTGCCAGGAACACTAAGGCGGGCTGCGTGTGACAACACACAATGGAGGGTGTCCTAGCAAGCCATCGTTCTCCATCGCTGGCCAGAGGGAGGCTGACCATGTCAGCAGGATAACGAGTGCCTTTCCTGTGGCAGGGAGCAGAACAGGCACCGCTATTGCTCACAGGTTGTTCAGCAATGAAGACACAAAACTTGACTTCAGTCTTTTCTAAGGGGAGGTGATTTCAGGCCATAGACCGAGGAGTTGATCTATAACTTCAGCAAATTAGCCCTATTCAGGCCACTGAAACTGCTTTAATGAGCAGAAGTTACTTCTGTGAGAAACAGTTTGCAAGACTGACTTCATCATTGACAAAAATGTAATGAAAGAAAATGGTGGATGAGGAGAAGGGAAAATTAATAAATTTTATTTAAGTATGTATAAAATTGCTGGACAAATGGTCCTGACTATTAAGGTAAATGGTGCTTGTAAATTCCATTTAATCTTCTGAGATTTTCTTTTACCATAACTCTTACAGTATCTCAGAGGAAATAATGTAAGGATGACTTGCACATTTCAGCAAAAGAATGAATATAAGGTTTCAAGATTTATTGATGGGATGTTTTAAAACAAAAGATCTTCTCTTTTCCTTTGGAATTACTCTACCGTTTATTTTCATTTCCTCAGTTTTTTGTTCACTGTATTATGAACTTCTCTGGGGAAATCTATTGTTAGATGTTTTCACACACACAGGCCCCCTTCTTCCCCCTTGATAAATGATAAAATTGTGCTCCAGTGTGTGCAACACATTCTTGAAATACATCTGAATTCCATTATACAGTTTGTCATTTGCATGATACCTTTTGAGTTACCACTCTCGGAGAAGCCTTATATACTACAGAGAAATGCACTAGGAAAATGAAAAACAAGTTGGCTATGAAGTCCATGGGGTAAACCAGCGGAGATTGTGTTGAACTGATGGCCTTATTTCCATGCAAGTGCAGGTGTAGAAAAGGTTGCATCTCAGTGCTAGTCACTATTTGCATGGAGCGTGTTCCCTCCGCAGGAATATTGCTGCAAACAGGAGTGACAAGGGCATCGTAGCTCAGGCTGCAATGTGCTACTTTCTTCACCTCAAAGACATTTATTAGATTCCTGCCTGTTCTGGAATAAGTCTTAATAAGTTTTACAAGTTTGAAATTTGCCATAACAGTCTAAGCTCTCTCTTTAATATTGAATGGAATAACTAGTAGCACAGAAATCTTACGAATGTATTCCCATTTTGCCAGAGACAAACCTGGCAAGAAAAGAATGGCATGTCTGTATGTCTGGTTAACACCACTGCCTGTCCTCCTTCCTGCAGAAGCGACACTCGTGTTTGTCATGGTGTGACTCAGATGGGATATGCATTTTGTACAGATGTGGTTTGACATGAGCGAGTTAATTTTTTGGGCAGCTCAGGATCAGGGAATTGCCCAGTATTCCCCTGGCTGTCTGCTTGCAACACCCTCATCCCTTTGCTCCATCCTTTTCATTCCCACAAGGCTTTTTTCACACTGGAGTGAGCCCCAGTGCAGTGGTGAACTGATCCCAGAGCAAATTAGACATGCAGAACCTTATCCTATCCGTGCTGCCTTTTAAACGCCTCCTCCTGAAGGAAGCTGTATCACCAAACATGTTACTATAAACACAGCAGACTCCCATTCCAGCCCTCCACAACCAGAGCAGGAAAAAATGCATAACATTCCCAGAAGTCTACCAGCAATCAGGACCTTATTCATTTGTTAAAAGCATTTGCATACGTTATACATTAAACCTGAAAAATAGGATGCCGTGAAAATCCTCCATTAAGAAGTTCAGAGTCTTCTATAAAAATAACTGAAATGGAGTGATACTGTGGTAGTGCTTTTTCGAGGAGTGAATTATCTCGTGTCTCCTAATCAAATCCTCGCTTGCTCATTGACAGGATCTCAAACTAGCAGCTCGTTTGTGCACAAAACATCCACTGAACTCAAAAGTCAGGACGGGCTACAAGTCCCATTTCGTGATCATGTTCTTACTATTTCTAGTGTGACTTTTAGAGAACTCATCCTAATAAAGCCCTTGTTCAGCCATTTGTCTAGCTAAATTTGTAATGTAGGAACAATCTGCTTTGGGAGCAAATTCATCCCTGGAGGAAGTGGGTATTGTAGTCAGTCAATGAGATTGCCCCTACTTACACCACAGATAAACGTGTTGCTTTGTCCCAACATTTCTGCTTTGCAATAATTTCACATTCCAAATTATAAACCTCTGAAAATTGTAGATTATAATAAATGTGCTGACACAACTTCTACTGTTAGAGTAAATGGCATTGCTCTAATAATGAAATAAAAAAATCCTACTTAATCCTATTCTTTCCCTAAAGTGGTGTTTTGCATTAGCTATGGATGAAAAGACAAACAAGTACATGTATATTCAATAATAATGTCAGCTGGGTCAGAGAAGAATAGGAAATAAAATGAATTCATAACACCCCTAGAGATAGCTTTCTGATACAGGCAGTTTTCTCTTTGATTTGCCCTCATTGACAGTATTCATTGTAATTTTAACATAGCCTCCAAATTGGCCTTTATTAATAGCTGTCCTGATCTTAATAACAAATATACTCTGCAATCTCTAGTCTAGGTGCTTCTGAGGTGAGCAATTACATAGAGCAGAATAGATCATAGGAGTATTTCCAGGGACCTCTCATTCAAGAGTGCCTAATTTCACGTTCACACCATCCAGGCAGCGTTTTGGAGAGCTGTAGATACAGAGCTCTTCTGTCTCAGGGCTTTGAAGCTGAAATACCTTTCTAGATATGATAGTGAAATAGTCACCTTGAATTAAGGTTGCTGGCAATCTAAAAAGTCCTTATTGGGCTTTGAGTGCAATCAGATGGTACTTGCTGATAAATGAGAGTTAATAGAAACATTAAACTGTACAAGCTACTGTGACCCATGTCTTCAGAATATTAAGCACATTTTAAAATTGTGGAACACCACCTAGTCCTCTGCGTTCTGTAAAATACTGCTTTTTCTAACCCGTATTCTCTGGGAGCAGTTTATTTGAAATGTTCAGCCTACATTTGCACATACTGTGTATTTTTAATTTATTTCTTCGCTTCTCTGGCTACCATATATTTCTGGTTGATACTATACTCAGTTTCTCTTTAATTATTCCATCTGCCAGAAGAGCGTGATGCATTTTAGAAACTGGTTGGTTTAGTTGTTCAAGCTTTGAGTTTTGGAACTGAATGGGATGACATATTCTTCATTTAGCAGAATGGGCTAAGAAGAATTATATACTCCAAGTGATAAGCTTGGAACTGCTAAAGAAATGCCAAAATCCAATTTTTTCCTCTCTCTAGTCATCTAAACATCTATTAGTCTCTTGAAGGGAATTCATAAATCCTGCAAATTTAGTGTCTCTGAAACCAACTCTAACAGTTGTCCTTCCTACTAATCATGTTTTATATCAATTTTATATTTTTCAGTATTCAATAAACATGTCTTGCGCTTACTGTACTTGTTAGAAAGTATCTGCAGTATAGGCTGTATGAGGGCAGTTACTAATCAGCCATTTCAGGTGGCTGTAGGCTTAGTTTAGTAAGTGTATCCATTTATCTTTTTTATGTTTTCTTCTTTGTTCTTTCCATTTATCCAATATGGAATTTCTTTTGTCCTTTTTGGTTTATTTCTACCAGGGTATGTCAAAAAGGAATTCAGCATGTAACAAATTTTTTTAAAAATCCAAAAACCAAACCACCCAATAGCTGAAAGAAAAAAACCATACCACCCTTTGCGTTTCATTCATGAAAAGATCTTTGCATTATGTCCACTTAAATCTGCATTAAAAAATAACAATAGAATGCATTATCTAGCGGTGATTCTTTAAAGCAGTGGATAATTTACACATTAAAGTGAAATGTAGGTTTAAAAGTAGGAGTGTAGGGTTGAATTAGAGTTAAGAGTCAGAATGATATAGTCCTGTATGAAAATGGTCTCGGTTTCCTGGGGGTATTGTCCTTCTGGTGTAATGAGTCTTGCAGATAACAATCAGGGACTGTGGATAGATCAAGGCACAGCGATACATTGAGAATGGCACAGCAAGTAATGGCTCTGGGGAAACAAATGAATGTGTCTGCTAGATAAACAGCATTAAAAGTTTCTGTTCATCACCAAAGTCCAGGCCTCTAAAGATTAATAATTCCTGAAAAATTGAGTATTAGGTTTGAATGGCAAGGTTTTGGTAGCAGGGGGGCTGCAGGGGTGGCTTCTGTGAGAAGCTTCCCCCATTTCCAACACAGCCAATGCCCACCAGCTCCAGGATGGAGTGCCACCGGCCAAGGCTGAGCCCGGCAGTGACCGCGGCAGTGCCCCTGGCATAACAGGTTTTAACAAGGGAAAAAAACTGCTGTGTGACAGCAGCTGGAAGAGGGAATGTGAGGAACAGCCCTGCAGACACCCAGGTCAGTGCAGAAGGAGGGGCAGGAGGTGCTCCAGGTGCTGGAGCAGAGATTCCCCTGCAGCCCCTGGTGCTGCCCATGGAGAGGCAGCTGTGCCCCTGCAGCCCATGGGGGTCCGTGGGGAGCAGAGATCCAGCTGCAGCCCGTGGGGGTCCGTGGGGAGCAGAGATCCAGCTGCAGCCCGTGGGGGTCCGTGGGGAGCAGAGATCCAGCTGCAGCCCGTGGGGGTCCGTGGGGAGCAGCGATCCAGCTGCAGCCCGTGGGGGTCCGTGGGGAGCAGAGATCCAGCTGCAGCCCATGGGGGTCCGTGGGGAGCAGAGATCCAGCTGCAGCCCGGGGAGGAGTGCACCCCGGAGCAGGGGGATGCCCAGAGG
>VZTA01009259.1:156870-218096 GCA_013398855.1 Mohoua ochrocephala | reverse complement strand
CCCGAACCTTCCCTTCCCTTCCTTCTTTCCCCAGATAAAATTCACTTTCGTATCTGATCATCTTTTATTCCTTTCCTACTGCTCCCTTCTAGACGCTTTACAATTTGTCCCTAGACAACTTGTTGAAAAGCTTCAGAATAACAGGAGTGGCATCACAGCTGGTCAGGCAGAGGATGGGAATCAGCCTCTGAGTCTTGCACACACTGTTCTACTGCTTTTCTCCCTTCCTACAGCCCAAAATCAAGATTTCTAATTTTTGGCAACAGCATCTCATTGATTTTTATAGTCTGAAGTTATCCTTATCCCTTGATTCTTTGCCTGAGTTCTGCTGCTGAACCACATAAACGCCCTTTATCGCTGAGCATTCTCCACTTGTCTCTATCAGATGTCAAGTTATTGATTCAGAGGTGATGTCAAGGTCATTTGGATTCTGACACTCTCCTTGAGAGTTCTCCTTGAGAATTCTTGGAAATTTTGGTGACTTTTGGCCAGACACAAATGTCCTAGTTATGTTCTATTTATTCCTGACAGCTGTACCAGGGAACCATGTTTCAATGGGAATAATTTGAATTTTTAACTTAATGTCAGTCCCTGAAAAAAAAAAGCATTCAAGACTGAAGAAATTCTAAACATTATCAGATTTAAAGCAATCCTTATCCTACCTTATCTCTTCTTTCTCTCGATTTTTTAAAGAGATCAAAGGAGTGATTTATTCATAGTCTTCATAAGTGAGCGCTAGCAGTTATGTTCAGTGTGCTAATAATGTGCAGCAGCAAAGCAGAAATGGAAACTGGATTATGTGCAAATGTTTCCTTTTTTTCCATGCATTCTGATTACTTGCTGTGGATGTAGCATCCCAGGAAATATGTGAAGTTTACATACAGAGCAACAGACAGAACAAGTTCCAACAAGAATTCCTTTCTTTCTGGCTGAAGTGTATAAACCCAGCAACTCTGCTCCCAACACAAGCTGCAGTTTACGTGCCTCCTGAGCATGTCTTTGTGTATATGTGGGGCTTTTCAAAACAAACTGGGCTGAATCATATTGGAAGAGCTTCACAAACTGTCATTGGCAGGGCCTAGAACATTGGGCTCACACCAAAACCCCTTGCCTGCAGGCAAGTAGGGATAGCAATTGTTTTCTCACTTGCATGAATCAGGAGTGAGTTTTCCCTTCACTTTATAGTCCCGTATGGTGGTGCTTCTCCTGTTGGGCACACTCAGCCTCTTCTCATGCACCCAAACTGCCTCCAGAGGTGCCTCCTCCATCCTCTGACCCACCCCAGCCACCTTCGGGCATGAGATCCTGCTCGCTCCCGTTCCCTTCTCTGGCGCCACACTCCTCCTGCCTTTTACATCGTCCTGCACTTCCACTTAATTTTGTTTCCCGACTTTTAATTCTGGTAGATGGGCCAGAATTCATACTGACCTCCGAGAGACAGGTAAAGCGTGTCTCGCTTCTACAGTCAGCTGAAGGATTTGCGAGAGCTTAAGATGACTGACAGCACTTTGAGCTGCACTGAGGTGTTGGTGGAGGATTACAGCATGTAAAACGATGCACAATTAAACACCCAGGGTATTTATTGGATCTAAGCTCATAGCAGATGATTGTCCTCTACATTTTTGGGGGTTATTTTGACTAAACCATTATGTACTGGCCTAAACCCAATCTCTGGAGGAGCGGATTAGCAGGCCTATTATGCCATCTTGCCTAATACCTCTCAAGATTTATCCTCACTGGAAGCTATAAAAAAATATTTTGTAATCTCCTGCAGGTTACAGACACATTGGCAGACACACCTCCCTCATATCAGGATCACCATTTCCTTCAGGGCTGATGGATGATACTGTAGGAACGGAGATAAACTTGGCCCTTGGTGTATCATGAGTCTGATTTCAAAAGCAGCGATTTTTTGCATAGAGATTAAATGCATAAGCTTGCAATTTTAGGAGACATTTATTCAGGGAATGCACGCTCTGGCTGTCCTGAGCACGTGAACCCCTCAAGAGAGGCTCTACAGCCAGACTGGTGCTGCCCTAATTAATTCTCTTGCGCATTGGCATTTACAAGCAATAATTTGACTCTCTCTGTTTTATTAAAACACATATTGTAAAGTGCTCAGCTAAGGAGGAAATTAAAATTTCCTTTCACACCCAAGACTTTCCTGGTAATGCAAATACCTTGACGTTACAGCAGCCAGCATGTTTTGTGCAGACAAAGCAGGGCAAACCAGTCAGAGATGGCTTTCACAGAGAGAATGATCAAGGGTGTTTGTGGAGGCAGGAACTCCTCTGCTGCAGAGCTGGGGCAAGAGGCAGGAACGGGGATAATTCCTGAGAATAACACCAGATCTTTAGCTGGTGCAGTTGGGAGTCATTTAATTGATTCCAGAGGAGTCACTCTCCCTGAAACAGAGTGGGTGGAAATCCTCAGAAAGGCTTGCGCCGAGGGTCTCGCTATTCATAAGCTGTCTCTTACAGAGCTTTGTTCTTACCATAGGCAACTCTGAAAGAGGCTTGAAATGAAGGGGTCAGCAGAGAGGCCAAGGGTACAGCTATTCCAGCTGTTCCACAGTCGGGATGGGAGATGTGCTCCACAGCCCCACCCTGTAAGATCCTGAAGAGCTTTTATTTATTCACAAGGATAATTATTCACTAGAATGATCATTTAGTGGAAACACTTATTCAAGGGAAATAATTACTCAGGAGAAAGTAGGATCAGGAGGAATGAAGCAGCATATCCACACACCATCCCTGCATAGCAGCATTTACAGGAACAAGAGGGGAACGGCAACTTTTTCTGGTTGAAACCACAAGTGAAATTATAAGCAGGCGAAATCCCATTTGAAACTAAGCCAGGGCTGTGGGCTTTCACTCCTACGCTTGTGGCAAATGGGACGGGGTTTTTAATGATGAGATACAGTCGATGTAGAGTGGCGCCTCCTGGGAGAAGCAGGATCCCCTCAAATTGACTTTTCCTACCTCCTTAGTGGATTTTTATCCTATGCCCTTGTCATTAGGTGACATCAAAAGTGCTGGGCAATGCCTCACGTGTCTCTTAGGAATCTGTATTATTTCTTTTTTGCTTAACTTAGTAGCTATTTCTTCTAATTCTTTCATGACCCAAGGTGTTGAGTGCACTCCTGGTTAGAATCTGTGGGGCTCAAATGCCATGATGGAATATTTTGCTGTTGGAAGGTACTGTATCCTCAAAGTCAGAACTTTAGAAGCGTAAGCAAAATGTCCACAAAATTTACAGACAATCAGATCCAGCATTTTGATAATATCAAATACCCCCCAAAAGGCAGAAAACCTGATTTTCTAAATTTCTGCTAATTTAAAAATTTTAAAGAAAATTTTCTTTTAAAACCTGGTATGAAAGTCAGATTGCTTCTGTATTGATCAGAATCTTGGAAAGAAATATTCCTGTTTGATTTGGAATGAAAATAAATGCTGAGATTGCAGGGCTTTTGAAATGCCTTGGATGTGAGTCTGCTCTGATTGGAAAGTCAGATTGCTGGTTTATTACCTCAAACACAGGTCTGTACTGAGCCTCGGTGACATGTAAGAAATTCCAATGAGTTACGGCTAACTTTCTGCGCAGGTATGTCCCTGAATCTGTTAAATGCTGCTTCTGTGTTACAGTCCCGGGGAGGCCACCAAAAAAAAACGCAACTGGCTCTATTTTTTCAGGATCTTTCAAGTGGTAGAAACATGAGATCTCTGGCATTTTTTGCCCTGCTCTATTAAATAGGAGTTGTAGCGTGTAGGATGGGGCTGCTTCCCATGAAATCCCATACCTGTACGGGCTTTATCAGCTCCTGATGTATTTCCTGCATGGTTGGACTTCTGTCCCGCTCGCTTGCACAACCTGCTGTATTCCTTGCCTAGGGAAGCAGCTGGCAGTTCAGGAGTGGGCTGATTTGAAAAATAAGGATGGAATGTGCTCTGAGCTGGGATGGTGGGAATGGTGGTTTGGATCGAGGGGAGAGCAGCTTTACCTTCTTAATCATCCCGTGTTTGCTTAATTATCCCCAAGTATGTTTTTCATTCCCCTGCCCCCTCTGAGAATGTGAGGCAGGCTTGTTGTGAGCATTAGGAAGTATGAAAGGTGAATTTCCCCGTAATTTAACCGATTTCCGAGTTGCGCACGCTCCCTTCGGAACACAGCTGCTTTCACTGCTGCTTTTTGTTTGCTTTCCTTCCAGCAGCCTTGCCTTTCTTTGGCCTGTTTTTCCATCTTCTCCTCCTCCTCCTCCTCCTCTTCTGAGTCATATGTTGACACAACTCAGCGTTGGTCCCAGTTGTTGGAGCGGGGCATTGTTGCTGCATATAGGTACAAAGAGGGGTTATTTTCATGCTCGCTACATGGATACCAAAATTCCCTTCACTTGTATTTCTTCAAAGTCGCCTGTTCAGTGTCAAGAGGTTCAGCTGGTGCCAGTTCACTTCCACAAGGTCTGTCCTGGTGGGCACCAGTTGGAGTTGATGAAGACCAGAAGGTTTTCTCCAAAATGTCCTCTCTCTCCTCCGTAGCCCTGTTTTCAGTGCTGCGGGAATGCCAAGTGTTTCCAGGAACGCACCGGTATGGAAAGCCCTGCCCTGATGGCCGGTTGTAAATGGTGATGAAAGACAGCTGAGAACTGTGACTGGGTTGTGGCATGACCAAAGTCATGTCACCGTGACACCGATTCCCATCTCAGGATGGCCCAGCTGGCAATCCTGTCTGTGGGCCTTCTGATTTTGGAAAACCTTGGTCTCTGTGACCACAGGAGTGCAGCTTTCTTGGGCCACTCCTGTGTCCTGGGATAGCCTCTCCTCAATTCCTTCCTGCTGCCTTTCTTATTTTCCTTATCGATGCGAAAATGTCACTAGTGAGAGGCCGGACTGATGGGTTTCTAAAACAGCACTTCAGACTTTAAAAATAGTTTTAAATTAAAAACACCTCTTAAGTGGCAGAGATCTATTCTTCCTGCAGGAAAATAACAGACTAGGGAGTTGTTGCACTGAACATTTAACTGGTGTCAAGGGAATAAGTGTGCTATTCCCATTCCCTCTCCTACAACTCTTCGGGGCCTGGATTTTCTTTTCCTCTGCCTCTTGCCTTCCATGCTGAAGCAGTAAACACTTCAAGGCAAGGAGTGTCTTGTAGTTTGTTTTACAAAACATCATGCTTTAGAGTTCTTGATCGTCGCTTTAGGCCTTGTGGCACTCGCGTAAGATAAAAAAAACATTGCCGTCTCAGATATTATGTTTAATGGAGCTTTTTTTCTCCTTTAATGATGTGCTTTGTTTTTAGAAGGATTTCTGGCCTTTCTACTCTACTGTTATTCTTTCCTCTGTGCTCTTCCTTCTCTGGGTGATGGCTCGTTGCTCTTCACTCTGCTCAGAAGACATTGTAAAACGACCATGGGTTGTGCTCACTGAAATAAAGACACATGAATCTGTATTTATTTTTTAAGAGAAACTGTGAGCCGTATCTTCAGCTCTGAACAGGCTGATTTTGCTTTCATTTGCTTTGTGACCCCTTTTCTTTGTTTTCTCCAAACATCTGTCTGACCACTTTTATTTACAACAGTATAAAAGTGGAAGAGAGCATGTCTCAAAAATGGAAAGGAAAAAGTGTGACACCCTCTGAAAGCATTTGCTCAGCTGTTTTGGAAGTTCTTTGTGGGTGTTGGAGTGTTTTAATCATTCAGTAAAAACAATGCCATGTAATTTAGCAGTTCAGAGGCCATTTGCACAGCCTACTCAGTATTCTGGGGCTGGAGTACATTCAGCTGGTCTTGACCACCAAAAGTCTACTTAATGCCTCCAAAACTGGCTTTATGAAGTTGGGTGGTTCCATTAACATGATTTTTAAGTGGAGTCCTTGCTGACAAGCAACTTGCACTCAGAAATACTGTCATAAAACAGTTTTTCCCCGTGGGTCTTCCTGAGAGCATGCTGTAAAATGCTTTACCGTCAGTTCTTACACAGCCTGATTTAAAAGAAAAAGAGTTTGTTGCAGAGGAAGTGATTCAGCAACGGGAGAAAGGATCCTGAAGAGGTGGACCCACACAAATGAAATAACAATCCTCCACGGGGGAATTAGGCAGAGCAGAATTACAAGTGAAAGCAATACAATGAGCCTCTGGTGGACCAAGACCACATGAGATCAGAGAGGTAGGATGAGAGTACATTGGAGATCTTTAAAATCCAGGGAGTGACTCTTAATTGGATTAAATGCTGGGTGAATGGATAGAAATATAAAACCAGTCAATATGTCCGAAAATGGGGGAGATTTACTCCATTTCCTGCAGCAAGAGGTTGTTCTGTTCATGGCTTTGGCACCCTTAGAAGTTTCTGAGAACAAGGATTTGGGAATTTGCCTTTTACATGACAAAAATAATTGCAAAAGGCAGGGTCAAGATAAGGACAAAAGCTAAACACTTCCCATAGTGGAAGGGAAAAAACCCCAGGCAATAACATTTTGCTTTCCAACCACAGGACATTAAGCAGAGTGCTTAATTAGGTAGCTAGTGATTAAGAGCAGTAGGTGTTTATTAGAAAAAGAGTGAAGTGATCATAGAAAAGACAGGGTTTCTCATTCTTTGTGGAGAAACATCACTCAGACACGAAGGACAGAACTGGTAGCAGAGAGGAAAAAAAGGAGAAAGATTTGTAGGAAGTTTTGTTGAGATAAATGGGTGGCGAGTCCAACACTCTGAAGAAAATCCTGTTCTGTAACGTGACACAGCAGCTAGAATTAGATGGCTGCTTGTGAAGCACTTCTTCCTTGGAAACCTCATCAGAAATGTGTCTTGAGCAACAGGAAACCAGGATATAAATCCTTGCAATATTTATTTTTTAATTTAATAATACATGGGGTGATCTGCCTTTATAGCATGCCTGCATTTAATCTATTAAAGAAGTGGTCATGGTCTCAGCAGATGTTTTCCATGCTTCCCGCTTCCTATGTATTATCTGTCTGTACACCCATACAATAATGCAAAAACTTAACACATTTTCCATTTGAGCCTCCTTGTGATAAATTCTGCTCTCAGCTTCAGCCTTGCTTTGAGTCTTGCTATTTGCAAGCAGAGTCATTTAAAGAGGGAGTCATATCCCTAGAAAAGATGAGGTTGGATTACAGATTGTGAGATCTTTTTAGCTGTGTCGCCTACACTTTGTTTCCTTAGGCAGTCATCCTCCTCTCCCCTCAACTTCTGAACCCGCTGACTAAAGCCAACCAATTGCACCAGAAGGGCAGAAATGTCAAGGGTAATTCTGTCACTGTAAGAGTCAGCAATAAATTGTTGAGTAGGAGAGAGAGAGAGATCTTGTGACTGAAAGGAAAGATTGAAGTGTGAGCTCAGGTGTGAGTAGGTCTGAATGTGCCCAGGAGAGATGTTATGAAAACTCCACTAATGGGGAAATGATTGAGAATCCCCATGTCCGACGTGGCTCGGTAGCAAATCAGCTTTCACTGCATGTTGAACTAATAAAATTAATTGGGGGTGCTTTTGACTTGTGGCCTTGGAATCTGTAAGGTTCTCTGTTCTGCTTTCCTCCACAATCTAGCAGGGGTTTTTCACCATGAAAGTCGACATTGTTCCAGCGCTCTGTGTCTTTAGAAGCTGAGCTGTAAAGAAAATTGCCAAATAAATTGAGATTAATGGTAAAATTAAAAGCGTTGACGGCACAGAAGAGGTCTTTGGACAATCCTGGAGTATAACGGTATGGAGATCCAGAGGTGATGTGCCACAGGAACTCCATGAATCTATGAACTCTCAGAAAACAATTTCATGGTCATTATTCTGGGTAGGATTCATAGAACAAAATAATGCTTTTTATATACAATTCCATCCATTTTCCTATACCTTCCCATCAATAGACTTATTCTGCTGCCTCCCTGGATTAACTCTGAGGTGTCTTTGTGTTTCCTGAAATCGCCGAAGTGGCTTTAGAGATGTTAAACCTTGCTTAGAAAAGGCCTCTAAGAACCTGATCAAAGCTGCCCCTCCTCGGAAGAGGAGGCAGGTTGTATCAGATGACTTCCAGAAATCCCCTCCGATCCATATCGGCCTGAGTCTGATGTTCCTCCTCTTGGGACATTGCTGGCTCAAAAAATCCTGTTCTTCCTCCCTACCAGGTGATGTCTTTAAAGATGTTAGATTAGATTGGAGCTTTATTATGCATCTTAACAAAAGAAACAAGAATTTAACAACAGGACCAATCTTTTACCATATTATGCAGAAGTTGGGGTGTTTAGGGAAATAACCAGATGTTGAAAGAACCATTAAAATAGCAAGAAATGGTAATATTTTTGGTAGCATTACTGGCAAGGACTGTCTGTGAGAAACGTGACAAATTTGATTCCAGAGTGTCTCTTTGTCTGATACAGAGCCTCTGATGTTTTGATTCTAACTGAGAGTAAATGCATATTTCCAAGATAATTTTCAACTCTCCTCCATGGGGTGGTGGGGAATATTACTAAAATAATAAACTCACCAGCCAGTCTGAGGGGGACACACAAATTCTTGGCAACTGTGAGGAAAAATGGTGGCTGAGAAAACTTGTCTGTGCAACTTCATTAGACACAGAGCATCTGCTTCTGGAAATCAGCATAATTTTACTGATGAAGTGGTGCTGGGTTAGTGGTTGGACTTGATGTTCTTCAAGGTCTTTTCCAACCTAAATGGTCTATGACTGTGAATTAGTAATTTTGCCTTGCGCCAGATGAGTCAGTGGCCTCGGTCCTCCCTCTGGTGAGGATTTCCTACGTTCTTCTGGAAGCAATCATTCCTGCAGCTCTGTGGATACATTTTCCTCTCAAAGCCCTTTTGTCTGTTCAGCCATGGGATGGGCCCCTTGTGCAGCCTTCCTTTGGCCCTTCTAAGAGCACGTTTTGGTAGAGCATTATTTTTGTCTGCAGATTAGTAAGAAAAGTCCCTCTCTATATCTTCCATGATCTATTGACCCTAGAAAATTTACAGCTACTTATGCTCTACCTGTAAAAAGTTCACGATAAAGCTGCTGATGGAGGTGAGGGTGGTCCTTGGAATTCCCAAGCTCAGAGGGTCTGCTGCCATACCCTGCCCTGCCTTCGAGCTGCCTTCCTCTAAAATGTGCCTGCCTTGCACCAGGAGGCTGCCACCCCCACATCTGGACACATCTGTGGAGCAGATGATGTGGGATGCTCCTGGAAATATCATCTGTGGTTCCCTTTCAGCCACGTAATCAACCTTGGTGCCACTGAAACAGAGAGAGTTTTGCTGTTCATCCCTCTGGGAGCTGGCTACGCTGCTTGAAGGGTGATAGTTAGCAGGAGAACTAATAAAGCTCTTTGTCATACATGTTCCTTGCTAGATTTCTCCTTCCCAGCTTTTCTTAGTGGGGGGATGGTGAAAAATCTGGCTGTACAGCTGTTTTCTTTTGCAAATGAGAGTTGTCAGTTCACTAATTACAATTTAATTTGGCCACGCCCTTCCTGTAAATGAGTGATAATTAAAATCAAATGGGTTGTAATATTAATAAGAGAAACACTGATGGTTCTAAAGGGTGTGATTAGTAATAAATGGATTAACAGGATGAAAAATACATTGGGTGAGGAGTGTGATTTGAAACGGAGAGCCCTTTCCTGTTGCCTCCAATATATTTGGGGTAAAGGAAAATTGGTTGGAAATATCTGGTAAAAGCAGAGTTTTTATGGAAAATGTTGATCTTTCTCAAGCCCACATGGCATGGCTTAGGGGTACAAACTCCCGTGCATGGTAGGGGGCTTAAGACCAACAGAGCCAAAGGGAGAGCAGTGCAAGAGGGACTGAATCTTTGCGTCTGAAATATAGAATTTTAGCGTGTCCTGAACAAAATTTGAAGCAAATTAAGCTGTGAATTTACTGAGTCTTTTCAGTT
This sequence comes from Mohoua ochrocephala, assembly GCA_013398855.1. Taxonomy (NCBI): domain Eukaryota; kingdom Metazoa; phylum Chordata; class Aves; order Passeriformes; family Acanthizidae; genus Mohoua; species Mohoua ochrocephala. The sequence continues at coordinate 208,200 of VZTA01009259.1, read as the reverse complement.
TTTTGAAAAGGATGAGAGAAATAAAATAACCTCAGCTCCTGTCAGCCTGGAGCCCGGCGTTTGTGCCCAGCTGCAGCAGAAAGCTGACTGCTCATTAGCGAGTTCATTAGCAAGCTCATTACTGGGGCGGCAACTGGACGGGAGGAGGGCAGGGCTCCAGGTGGATTCCATGGTAAGCACCACGTAGCTGCTGTTCGCACCCTTTAAGCGGAGGAGAAGTTCTGCCGCTGGCACTTTATAAGGGAGAGTCTTCCCTTGGTGTTGTCCTTGTAGGTGTAGAATTATTTGTGGGTCCTGGCTTGGAAAAGGTATTCCTGGGATAGGCTGTGTTGTTCCTTTTCCTTGGCTTTCTATTGCTTGGCCTGACTGCGTGAAGCTTCCTCCAAGCTCAAAGGTGTAAAAACCCGTTACAGTGGGCTATTTTTTTTCTGAAGAACAACTTGTGTTGTAGAAACTGCTGCGTTTGCGTGTGAAAGGGGGTTTTTGGATGCTGACTATTTTGCCTCGTTCTAATTATGCACCACTAGCCTTCAAAACTGAAAAGTATTGCAGAGAGCTGAGCTGACTATTTAAATCTCCTTTATGCCCAGGAGGATGTTTAAAATGAGGAATATTCAACCTCTTGCTGCTTTTAGTGCCGCCTGTGCTTTCTGCTGGTACTAACCAGGGGGTGACTGGAATAAATCCTTGAAGTCCTTTTGCCTTGCTTGCTTTCTGTATCTCTGAAGTGTGAGACTGGCTAAAAACCCCCATGAAAGACCAATTATGAAAGTGATTTAAAGGTGATTTTTTGTGTGCTCTCTTTCACTGCCTTCCTGTGCATAAACTTACATTTGATATCAGCAAGTGCTTTGCTATGGCTCTGTGACTGCAAAGAGAGCAGCCTCAAAGTTTTCAGCAGGTAATGCCTTTCATCAAGTTTTGGGTAGTCTTTATGGGATTTTTTCAGTGTAGTTCAGTGAGTTTTACAGGTAAGACAACTATTCCTGGTGCTGATGGCAAAAGAGCAAAAAAAAGCTGTATAAATGCAGCTATTTAGAAGCAGCTCTCCATGTTTTCACATGGAGAAGCTGAGGCCATTCATGGTCCAGAAGCCTGAAGACAGCATGTCCTTGTGTGTGGGAAATGAGCAAATGGATGGTCAATGATTGACCATGAAGATACTGATTCACCAGAAACATTGCCCATGATGTTCTTGAGAAAGAGCTTTACAAATGTTGGGGGTTTTTTCTTGCTTTTTCCCTGGCCAAGGTAATGGGGTTGTTTTCTCTGCACGCTTCAGGCAGTGCTTGAAAATTTCCTATTATCAAACAGAAGAAAAATAAAGTTTATTTCTTTGTCATGAAAAAAATTCTTCAGTTTGTGGCCTTTATGACAATGAAACAAATTTCTTTGAAAAACAAGTGTGGAGTATAAATAAGGGTTTACAATATTTTGTCAATTATCCCAATTCTAGTGGTTTTCTAAAAAAGTTTTAAACTCACTCCTGGTTCTCATAGGCAAATGGTGAAAGTCTTGTTTTCTTATATGGGGAAGTGTTAATATTTTGGCAGAAACCACTGAAAGTGCTTTTGTAAGGAGGTCTAGACAGAGTGATACTTCCCTTTTTGAGCAAAGCACAGAAGTCCAGGCTGAGACAAAGACTGGCTTGTTTATGGAGGGTGGCACAGAGAGCAGCTGGAGCAGTTCAGCGTTAGAGGAATCCTTATGTTTCTTCCGTCCTCCACTCACAGGCCCACCTGTGCTTTTGGTCCCTGGGGAACAGGCAGAGTGAAGTCCCGATGTAAACCACTATTTCTTCTCATTCCTGTCGTTTGCTGCCTGTTTCGGGAACTATGTATGGTGAAATTAAATAGGTGGTGGGCAATACGTGCAAATAATCTCTTCAAGGTGAACCCGGTAATTCCCATCTGGGTTATCTGTGAACAAGGAGCTGTGCTGCAAAGTCTTGACCAGGTTAATGATGGTTTGCTGGTGTTGTATTTGCCTGTGGTTGTGGTCATACAAGCTGGTGGGAAATTTATCCCAGAATTAATAGATTTGGGACAAGTGCTAAACTGAATCACTGATTCTAATATCTCCTATGTATTGTTAAGTTCTAGGATCCCTCCTGGAGATTTATGGCCTTGCCCTGCCTTGCTCCTGGCTTCTACAGCTCTGGCAAGGCTGGCTGTTCAGGGTTCAACAGGAAGTGAAGTGTGAACCATTGTCGTGTTGAGTTTCATCCATTTAAGCTGAAATGCCATATTGGTACTTTTATTCCAGCCCAGGCAATTCCAAATGCTTGTGCTGCACTCAGCTGCTGCCATCAGTGTCTTTGGGCTTCACCCTGCAGCTCTCTCCTGTGGTGAAATGAATCCTTTGACCTGCTGCCAGACGATGGGGTGGGCTATCAGCTTCAAGCTTTTGAAAGCAGTGTTCAGCTCACAGCTTGGGGAGGTTACGAGCTTGATAGAACTAAATATTATTCCTTTTTTAAACTAGCCGAGAGCCCAGTCTGTGTTGAGAGTCAGTCTGGAGTATTGTGAGTGCAGGCAGTAGCTGGCTGGAACAACAGAATTGGAGCTTGTGCAATTTCTGCAGCGATGGGAACCTAAAATCTCCCTGTCAGGAGATAATTGGGAGATTGGGCCGTGGTCTTCCATACGTTATCCCTGCTCCCTACTGCTGCCTCTGGCTTTACACCCAGGCAGAAGATTTCTCATTTTCCAAACTGTGGCTGAAATGCATTGTCCTTGCACCACACCAACAGCAGAGGCAGACAAGGCTGCAGTCTGTGGCCCAGGATTCCTCATTTTCCTTCCACTATTTGAATCATCCCAATCTTAATATTGATTAATTGCTCCTAAATCTATTTATTTCTTCTTTCTTGGCCATCCCTTTAGTTTTTTGCCTTGATGTTTTTTCTGGCTTATTTGTTGATTCTGCAAGTAGAATATCAAGGCTACTTTTGAACAAACACAAATTTCACTCATTGGAAAGTTATCAGTGCAATTAATTCCTTTGCATATGTCTGAGATCTACCTCTTAGGAGCATTTAATGATAAGTACAAGAGTAGAAGAGCAGTATCTGCCATCACTTCTTTGAACATAAGTATTTGACGGTTCTAGTCCTAAGTTACTAAAAGGCAACCATTTATTAAAGGTTATGTATCTCTCTCAAAAGCCTGGATAGAAATATGATTTATGGATACATAGAATATTCTTCTTACCTGGCTGAAGCCTGCAGGGCAGCAAATTGGTGTCTTCAATGCAGATGTTGCCTGGATAATTACCACCCTGAGGCATGGCTAGGAGAAACTGAGATTAGAAGCTTTATAAATGATGTATTTACAGCTTTGAGTTGTTTTTTTTCTTCTTGGTTTATTGATCAAAAATCGTTGAGGTGGGGAAACCCTGCAAAAATGGAGCTGAAGTAATGAGGGAAGCTGGAGTCATTGTAAGGAATATAAAGCTTGTGCTGCTGGACATTTATTGACACACAAACCATGGTCTCTCAGCAGCGGGGGGTGCTGATCTCTGGGAGTCCTGTCTGCAACCTCCTGACTCCTCTTCCCAGAGCCCACTGCCCCACAGAGCCCTGTGCTGACAGCTTGGGAAGCAGCTCCGGAGAGCACATGTGGTAGGAAGCCTTCTGACAGAAAGCTTCCACACAAAACAAATTTATTTTAACAGATCCAAAACTTTGATGGTAAAATGCTGGCATCGGTGTAGCTCTGTCATGTAAGCAAACAAAGATGAAGGATTTCCTTTCACAATAATGCTTTCACTGGAAATACGTTGAGTTACAGTATTATTCAAAACACCATTGTTTGAACAAACCTTCTCAATTTTATTGAAATAGAATGATTTTTCTGACTCCAGCAGACATTTTCCTGAGATGGTAATTTAATTGTTGCAAAAGAAAACGTCTCTAATTTGGGATGAAAACTAACTTGGAGGTTTCCAGTAAAACTGAAATATCCAATTGGGAGTTTTGACCATGCTCAACATATGGAAGGAAACTTTGAATGGCAGGGTAGGGGAAATGTCAAACCCTGTTTTAAACATCTGCTTCCAAGAATGTGACTTCCATTAATTAACTCCTGTGATCAATGACTGTGTGCCAATTCCAAGCGTCAGTGCTATGGACAGGACAGGAATCAGCCTTGCAGTGAGCTCCTGTGTGTCTGAAGCTGGGGGAGTGTATTTAAGTGCTGAGTGAAGACTGGGAAGGAAACATCTATAGAAGGAATCTATTTAAGTTGCTGCTCCAATGGGGTTATGGAGGGAGGAGGTCCCCTAGGGATGGTTTTTAGCCAAGTCTGCCTATGTGGGAGCTGTGAGGGAAGTCACAAAGGTGAACAGAAAGGGAAGGCACTTGAAAAACCTCCTGGCTGAAAAGCTGTTGCTGTCCATGACTGCTGAGCACAGCTCCCTGTGGCCCTCTCCCTATAGGCCACTTGTGTCCACAGCCTGTTGTCCCGGGAGCTGTGCTCTCAAACCTGAGGCCTCTTGGGAATGCCACAGCTGAAGCTGTGACTGCTCCCTTCTCCAGCTGTAGGATGGACTGGCTGTTGCCTCATCCCAGAGCAGCTGACTGTGACTCTGCTCCAGAGCCTCATGAGTGGGGACAGCAAAGAAGAAACATTTCAGCTAGGCTGACTAAAAATCAGCCTGCTGAATCATCACTGGAGCATGGAAAGAGGTGGGAGCCTGGCCTTGCAAACCAGCCTCCTGCTGCCCTCTAAATACTGAGAGTAGGCACTGAGGAGTTAATTCCCTTACTTAAAATATTCCGTAGTAGGTATGTGTCTCCTTGGCCAGCTGTCTGCTCTGCTCTCTGCTTGTCTTCACTGAAAGACTTCTTCCTCTTTGGACAAGCAAATGTGAGAGCTCTGTGATGCCCAGGGAAGGGCACATGCTGAGAGGTCTCTGTTACCTGGGAACTTTATCACTTAAAGCAGAAGATGGGTGTTGCTTTCTTGATGATGTTGGGCTTTGCAGACATAATGGGGAAGAAATACTGGTACATCTTACTGATGTTAGTCACAACGTGGGAGGAATCCTGTACCTCTGGGTCATATGAATAAACCATGTATCCTTCCTTCCCTGTCCTTGGCTTCTCCAAAGGAGCTTGAAGTAGATAAGAAATCCTCTGAGGCAGAGGGAACAAAGATAATTTGTCCTAGATCACAAGGTAGGTAGGTGATGGACCAGGAACAGACTTGAAGAATCTTGCTCTGTAAGTCAGTGTCCATCCTATCAGCCATAGAACTTTGGGTTTGGGCTGAGAAAATAAGATCTGGGTGCATTCCTACTGGTACTTGCCTAGAAACAGCATTTTCTACCTCATTTTGCCCTGGCTCCGGGTGCTGTGAGGAGGGTGGAGTAGGTGCTGATGCCAGTCCTGCAATAAAATGTTTTCCCACATCCAGACTAATGACACTTGGCTGGCTCTGGGTGTTTAGGTCACCAAAACAAACCAGTCACACTGGGACCAAGGCTGGTGGGACCACTCTTGCAAGATTAGAGGTAAATGTCTGAGCGTACTGAATGTCAGTAAATGGCAAAGTTTGGTAGTGTTTGGATGAGGCCGTAAATGGCCACATCAGCCACAATCTCCCTCCATGCTAGGATCGTAAAAACATGTGAAATCCTCATCTGCCAGCTCCTGAAAAAAGAGCAAAACTGTCCTGCAAATTCCCTGCAAATAAAACTGTGTCTAAGCACTTCCACCCTATAATTTGATGCCTTTTTTAAACTGCTCAAAATTGATGACTTTGTAACAGACATCTTCAGTAGATAAATATTATTTTCAAGTGGTGTAATGGTGGTTTGTTACGGTAATGTTCAGACAGCTCATGCTGGTCCAGTGGCTAAACCAGTGGAAAGTCACTTCCTAATTTTTCAAGTCTTTGAAGCCTTCAGGGTTGTACTTTCAAGCATGGTTACTGAGAGCGTACAATAACTGAAAAACAATTGAACAAAAAACAGCTGCACTAATTATTGCGGATGGACCTTTCAGAAACTTTGGAGTTTGATCTTGCTTTTAGGAGAACTAATGCTCATCCAGTTTTTCACAGCCTCTACCAACAATTGCTGTAATGTTCTGGAAGCAAATATTTCTTGAGTGAAGGTGATTTTTGCTCCTATTCTCTCTTGGAAAAGCTTCGAGTAGGAACTTTCTCACACTTTACAAGCCAAAAGTAATCTTGCCTATTCCAAATGCACAAATGGAGAAAACATTCCAATTCAGTATTCTTTTGATGTCCAAATGTTTTGGCTCATGTTCTGCTCTGGACATGGCTAATATTTGAGGTGAGGAAGTTATCTGAGGACTGTTAAGGGAGTGTGGCTCCTCGTCACTGCAGTAATTGTACTGAAGTGTCTTCTCTTAACCATTTTTTTGGGAAAAAATATTCCTGACTATTGTACTTGTAAGTGGATCCTCCCCTCTCACTTTAGAGCAGTTAACTCTGGGTTTGGACATGCAGTGAGCCACGAGAGCTGGTGCAAGCCTGGCAGTGGAAATAAATGGTAGGCACAATCCTAGGCAGAAATGTTCAGAAGGGCTTAAACAGCACTAAGAAATGTTCAATGGTATGAAGGGAAAAAGCTTCACTGGCGTTCCAGGAGGATCTCGGGGAAGAGAAATACAGCACATCATGCATAAATTTCTTTTAATACAGAATAAAGAGTAATCCAAAGGGTCTGGATGATTGAGTTGTTCTAAAACTGATTTTTTTTGCACCGGACTTTAGAAGAAGCTGATCGTGTATGGTATTGGTGTGAGTTGGTCACAAACCCCACAGGATTAAAGTCAGTGTAAGCCTGATGCTGACTTTTGAAGCTTTGTTTTCAGTTTGGAGTTTTTAATGGCTTTTAAGTTGCTGTTTGTAACTAGCTTGAGTCTGAATTTTCCTGTGTACCTTACACCAAGATATGTCACTCAGGAAATCCAACATAAACCCAGAGTACTGAATTTATTTTTGTAGTGAGGACACTGCTTGGAATAAGGTTCCTCACTGCATGGTACTGGGGATTTGTCCAATAGCCATTAGACTGGAACTTCTGAGGTTGGATCTGAAATTCAGGCTTGAAAACACACAAAAATGTCTGATCAGAAGCGGGGGGAGAGACTTCCTATTAGGGTGGAGTGTTTACTTTGCTCTGTGGTGTGTTTTTACAGTGTTCTTTGTTTCTTCAAAGCTCTCTATGCGATCATTTAAGAAACTAAGAGGTTGTCAGCCTTGTTAAAGGCAAGTCCTGGAAGTGTTTTTCAAACCACCTCTGATTCATCCTGCCAGTTCTCTCCCAGATATCTACTATACATGTAAACAGTTGATTTTTTGAGTTCCATGTTTCATGCTAAAAACCTGCTCCTGCACGTACTTGGAGCTTATGTTTTGTAATGAAAAGGTTTAGTCAGCAGCAGTAGGGTTATATTGGTGCTCTCTCAGTCTGTCCAAACGTAATACTTTCTGCTCAGGACTTCCTTAAACTGATTTTGGCTTTGCTGTGTGAGGACCTCAGACTATAGCTAATTTAAGGATGAATTCATTATATTTCTGTTGAAGGAGTGTCCATACAGTCCTGCTGCTGGCAAAGCTTTGAATGGTGGAAGCCCCAGCACTCATGAAGCAGCCTTGGATCATTTTCCATTGCATCAAGCGATGGTGCCTTCATAGGGCATCCAGGATTTACATCCCATTCCCTCTATTCTGTAGGTCACAAATTAACCCCAAAGAGATGGTGGCTGAAGCCTACAGACCCTGTCCTCATGCAGTTACCTCTTTGCCTCCCTGTCTTGAATTCTTCCTTGATGGGATCATTTCCAGGAAGCATTAGAGGGGATGAGGTGGATCTGGTTTCCAAAAGGATTAAACCAGCTGCTCTGTGTGTGCACCACAGGCAGCAGGACATCAGCAGGGATCAGGCTGTTGTTTTATATAAACCAAAGATGCAGACAGCTTGTTGACTCTCCAGGAAATGTAAACTCCAGCATCCTGGATCAGCTGATCCTGTCTACTGAGGGTCCCCTTGGTCTTCACAGGTACCACTGATTGTTTTGGGCTTGCCCAAATGCAGTGTGAGGGTGCTTTAGGTTAGAGGGGCTGGTGAGACTTGGTTCCAAGGTCCCCTGGACGTGGCAGGATGCAGTGAACATGGTTATTTCCCATACTTGGATGCACACAAGTCATTCAGAGCCTGCCACTTCCAATAAGCATGTACAACTCAAATCTACATACAGTTTAATTGCGGGCTGGAGTCAAAATGAAAATCCAGAATGAAAGCAGCTAATTCCACTCTGAAATTGGACAAGAGACAATGAGTTTGCTAAAAGGAAACACATTTCTATGGTAATGTCTCTCCTCCAAGACTGATAGTGTAGCTCAATGTGCAGAACTGCCTAGACAAAGCTGCCATAGGCTGGGGGAGGAAGTTATTGTTCCACAAATCCTGCCCAAAAGGTGCTTTGTTGATCAGATGCTACCCGGGAGCAGGGACAGTACAGGTGCACCTGCTGGTCTCTTCTGGCTCTACAAACAACTCCTGCAGGAGTGTCCTAAATGCTGGAGGACTTGCCTTGGCCAGTTAAATGCTGGGTGTACACAACTTCCTTGCAGCCTTAAGTGTTGATCCGTCAAGGTTTTTAAGAACAACCCAAGTCCTGGTGATGCTGCAAGGTTCCCAGAGCCTGCAGGAGTTCGTACAGGAAGAGGGAGAGGGATGACACCATCCCTGCTGTCACCTAAATCACTGAGCATGTGACTGGTCCTGCTAAAGCCATACTGACCCCTCAAGCCACTGCAGCAAATTCCACCTGCTTTCCCCATCTTGTTTCAAGATCATAATCTTCTTTGCCTTTTTGTTCTCCTAACTGCAGGGGGGCTTGGCTCTTACCTGTGGGCAATATTCAGGCTGAGATTAGCATGGCGATGGAGGAGAGAAAACCTGGGAGAGGCTTAAGCAGTGCCCAGCTCTTTTTTTGACCTTTGATTTCCCCTACCTGATAAGAGCTTCCTCAGAAAGCTCACAAACAGCAGCTGGTTATACAGTAATGGAGATTAAGTAAAAGGAATTTGCTGGAGATCTCCATGCTCTGGGAAGTCTCTTGTTAAAACTCTGTTTTGCACTTTGCTATCGTAGTTTACTCGAGTTATTCCAACCTCAAGGAAGGAGAAGGTGTGCTGCCAGCTCATGGGTCATTAATTACCAAGCCGTGCTGGAAGGTGCAAAGGTGTGCATGTTTTCCTTGGTGGTTTACTGACAACAAATATTTGTTTGGAATACGTTTGTTAAAAGCAGAGCCCAGGACTGGCTTGGAGCTGCTCATCACACCAGTCTGTGGCGAGGTGTTAGGGAGACTTCAAGGCTGTGTGAGACCTGCCTAACAGGCCATGGCAGCCATTCCCAGCCTGAGATTTACAGGATGATAACAGCTTCAGAGGGTTATTTTTTTCTGTCAGCTGTATGCTAATACTTTAGGAAAACTTACCTCCCTCTAGTTACTCAGAAATTCTGCAGCCTCCAGGTTGGGAAATGTTTGAGCGTGTTCCCCTCCAAGCTTTGCTGTGCAATATCTCATCTCGTGCAGGTGATGCTAATGGCAGTCAAATCAGTGGCCCTCTCCTCTGGGGTTTGCTAAATTAAGATAAACCACCTCTGAGATGCAGAAGCAAACTTCTGACTTGCGAACATATTGCTGAATACCTCGTGTTGTGCTTTTTTGCCTGGGGAAATGATGTAAAGTCTAGTCCTGGTGAAGTTTTAACTTAGGCTGTTGTGTTCTGCCTTCCTTGAACCTGATGGCTTTATTTCCTGGTGCCTTCTGTGGTGTAGAGCTGCTGAACAGCCTTGTCTTGCTGCAGAGGTGTCTGCATTTCAGTGGGATATAAGAAATCTTTCATGCACACTCACTTCTGCAAATACATAAGCTGGTGACTAATTTTAAATAAATGAATAATCGCACTGAGTTGGAAATAGTCTGAATAAAAGTCCTCAGGGGTTTCCTAGGATTTGAATGGGTTCCACATGTAAAGCTCTTTGGGAAGAATGTCTTTGTATAAAATGCAATTCTAAATGTTTGTTTGTAGTTACACAAAACTGCCTTCCTTCAAAGTTAGAGGAATACCGTCAATTTGTAGCCTAAACAGTGTAAGTGATTTGTTATAGGTAGTTTCAGATATCCTATTTTCTATGTCAGTTTTTATGCTCTTACAGTTATAGTTTCTTATGGTTAAAAGGCTGTTTTCCCCCCTGTTGCTAAGAGAAAAACACACAAACAGAAAAGCAAACTAAATACAGTCAGTTCAACTACTCATGAGAAATGGTTTTATTTGGTCTTACATTTAATGTCTCTTTCTCTTAATTTTTCCATTTGCAATACACACATTTTACAAAGCAATAATACAATTTTTTGAACAGGAGCATAATTAAGACCATGCACTTTAAGACAATGACAAATTTGGTTTGAAGAGTTAAATATGTGCTTCAGAAAATGGTATGGCTGCAGAGTTGTGCAGCTTTAAATCAACTCTGGATGTTCAAAACCATATCCCAGGTTTTATTATTTGATCTTGGATGCTATTTTAGCTATGACAGTGTGGAATTTATACATATCCCCAGTGCTGGTCTGATCAATGTCATTATAAATAAACATAAGTAAAAGTTGGGGGTTTTTATTGTGCATTTCAGACTTAAAATAAGACACCCACCCCACTGGCTTTAGTTACTCTGCAAGCTGTGCTTTTTCAACTAGACAGTGGTAAAGGCTTGGAGGGAATGTTGTGGTATCCATGGTTTTATCTGGGGTTTGTGTGTTTCAGTGTTAGATCTTGGTAGATCTAAAAGTGAGGGCTTTTCATGTGGAAATACCCGCTGCTTTGAAATTCCTATACTTTTAAAAAACAAAAGCCTTAAAACATGAAACCCTGAAAACTTGGTCTGAGAGGGCATCCTCAAGAAAATGCTGTAAAATCATTGTAAGAATCACGCATAACAGCAGTAAATTCTTCCCCCAAATATGCTGTGATGGACACTATAGATTTATGTCAATATGCCTTCTAAATCAGGAATTTGGGTTCACCTGGGTTTTGTTCAGATCAGGTAGGATGCAGTTTTGTAACTAAAATGAAGTATCTGAAGAACTTTTTTCCAGTTTTTCACTTCTGCAAATCATCAATTTCCTGCCAGAAAAGAGTACTTCGGAAAAGTAGAAATCAAAATAACTGTCCTGACTTGCTGCACTATGGCACAGCAACCATAACCATACGGGTCTCAGCCACTCTTGCTACTTCTGTGTATGTCAAATAGCCATAATTTTCTACTTTTAACCCATGATTTAAATAGAAAAGGGGATATCTGTTTGTATGATCTAGAAGATAATCTGATTTCTTGGATGAGATGATTTACACTTTGCACAGAATTATTTTCTAGCTCCCGGGTGACTATCAATGTGGAGACTCTTTTTCTTTTCTGAGGGATAAACTGTATTACTGGAGCAAAGCCTCCCGAACACCAAACTTCACCATAAACATACATATTTTGATGAAAAGCTTATCCCAACCCACCTTAGTTAAGGTTCTGCTTTAGAAGCTTGTAACAAGATCTGTATCAGAACTGACCATCCTGTAGATGAGCCCAGTGTGTTGGGCATAGCAAAGTAGAGCAGGGACATGAATACAGACTTTAAATATCCCTGAATGCCTTATTCACTGAACTAAGGCAAACAAAAGTGCTTATTATTGTCTTTTTGGTAAAACATTCCTTCGGTCCTGGCTGCTGCTCTCTGCCAAAACTTCTCATCCGGGTTTAGTCATCATTTATGACTGTAAGACTAACAAACATTTATTTAAACACTTCTGTAAAGGCTTGTACTACTGCTTTGGTATGAAGAAAAGTACATAATTTCTGGTTGTTAGAAAAAAGCATGATCCTCATAAAGAGCTAGAGGCACTTTAAGATAAATTTTGGGTTTTTCCACTTTTCCTCTGCAGCTGTGAGAAAGTTGCTGGTGGGAGGCAAACCCCACACCATTTCCAGCCTCTCCTAGACCTGTCTCTTCAAATACAGCCAGCTCCTGCCACCCTGCTGCTTCCTGCTGCACCTTGACCTGGGCACCTCTCCTGAGATCTTCCCTTTTGTCATGTCTCACAAGCCTTCGAGTGACCTTGTCCGAGACCTTGTGCTGTTTCTCATCTTTATTTCATGTATCAGGGTGTTCCTTCCATAACTTGTCATTAAATATGATTCCAGCTGTTACAGGCATTTCTACAGTTCTAAACACTTGCAGAATAGTCTGTGTACTCCATAAGAAGTGCAAAGACACAGTGGGTCCAGTCTTCCTACTGTTGTTATGTAAGGAGCAAAATAGAAAAATATCAAGAGCGACATTGTCTTGCATTTTAGACCACGTTCTTGAGGGTTTTGATTTCTATCCAGCTATGGTCAAATAATCCCTTGTTCTTGCAGATGAGCAGTGAATTTCCAGTTGGGATGATCTTAGGAGACTGGTAAATCCACATGTAGTTTCATCTATTCCACACATTTCTCCTTGCTTTCTGCCAGCCAGTGTTTCTCTTGAACGCTTGGATTTTCTGTGGAAAGCCATCTTGTCCCATTCCTAAGCTTCTTGTTTTTCTTCCCCAATCTCCAAATGTTTCTCTTTAGATATTATACACTGTCTGTTTTATCAGGTGCTTGAATCATAAAAGAAAGCTCTGTTCTAAAACGCTGTATAATTATCAAATAATCAAGTTGCTGATATCTGATCACTCTTTAAATGGGAGTTTTGAATATTATTCAACATATGTGGAGCAGCTTAGCTGTAAAGGGTAACCTCCTGCTCAGAGGGTGCTTGGGAGTTCCCCACTAGGGAGAGCTTTTTGTAAATGGTCCAAGCTGATGAAAAGCTGCCGTTGAAGCTGAAGATCAGATTTTTAGGTTTCCAGGCTAATCAGGCATAAAGATGCTTCTGTGCATACCTGGGGACAGTTGAAATGTTTCATGCTGAATGCCCATCTGCCTTTAGTGTTTTTTGAATGCTCTTTAAAACACTTGGCTTCTCCTAAATATGAAGGTCAGTTCCATACTGTGGTTACTGGGATGGCTATGTCCAAACTAGCATCCACCTAACTAATAGCTAAATAATCAAACTCCAAGAGGGATGGTTTGATGGCTCTATACCCCTGGGACATCTACTGGGTTATTTCTCTGTGCTCCTGCACTCTCAGCTGAGCTGGCTGAGTCCTGTTCTGCGCTACACTTCTTGTATTAATGTTTGTGGTGTTGATATATATTTAACCAATGTATTACAGGCAAGACTCCTTTTTCTGTAGCACTCATGGTAGACAAATTATGCCATATTCAAAGCCTGTAGTCTTTATTTACAGCACTTCTGTACCAATAAATCCCTGTGTGATGCTTAACTCTGAATTAAGGAGGAAATTAGCATTCCTTTTCAGTAGATGCTGTCAGAGTGGCTGCTGAGCTGTACTTCATGCAGAGAAAGCTGTGGCAGTGGGTGGGTGGGCTGAACAGCTCTGTTCTGCTCTGCTGCCTGGGGCATGGAAAAGGAGCAGTGCTGGGTTGTACCCCTCCCACACCATCCTGGCACTGGCAGCTTGGTGTTTGACAGCAAATTGTACCACTTGTTGATAAAACAGGGTGAGGATGGCAGAGACTTCTGCACCAATCTGGCAGCTCTGCCTTGGGCATCTCTAAATGCACTGACAGCCATGACTTTCTTTCCTTGGATTAAGCTGTTCCAAAATGTTTGGATTTGCGGGGATACCGTTCAGCTGTTGCATGCCCCCTTGTCTTGCAGAGCAGCGTGTGTCTCCTCAAGATGTCCTTTTTCAACGAGGTATTAAGAGTCTGAGTGCAAGAAAAGAGGAAATGTTCCAGATTCCCCCATTTCTGAGAACTGTTGTGATACACACTTGCATAACATGGGTACATTCAAAGTCTATAGGGTATTGTCTGAATCTGGGAGGGTGAGAGCTCACACATGATATAGGATGATCTCATCTGGCTGTCAGGATCATGTTTCTTTCCACCCATCTGCTTGCAAAGCCCTTGGGTAAGAATTATCCAAAAAAAGCCCAAAAAAACCAACTGCAGAGTGCCCAGGATGTGAACTGGCTTCATATATGACAAACAAAGCAATCAATAGGAAAAAATAAATAAAATCCTTTAAAGACAGAGCTAGAGTCTCTGAAACCACATCAATGTTTTGGGAGAAGTTTCCAGACTGGCATCAGCTCTCAATAGTTTTGATTTCAGTTGTGATAAGATGTGGCTGAGAGGTCAGAGTTCAGCTTGACTGTTCTTGGTAATGTCAAGTGTCACAGACTGCAGTGCCAGCCTAAAGATGAGCTTGGGATTTTAGCTCTCCTCCTTTTTCAGTTTTTGAGCTGAATTCAACTTTTTTTTGGAAAAAGCAGACGAACAGCTAAAACCTCCAGACTTTGATTGCCAGGTAAGATGGATTTGGAATAAAACTTTACTTGGGAGATCTTGGTACCTCCAGTTCAAATGTCAGAATAAAGGACTTCAGCAGGGTGAAACTTCCTGACACATCTGTCCAGAGCGGGTGTACTTTGTGTAACAACAAAAGAAACTGACAAAACTCTAAAAAAGCCGGGGTATTCAAGAGAACAGTAAGAGAATGAATTTGTTTAGTGCTCAGTTCTACCTGTATTTTAAATAGAAGGCTGCTCCTCAGGGGTAAAAGATGCTGTAGCAGGTGGAAGTGATTTCCTCATGTGGTAGAGGATGCAGGGAGTATTTTGAATCTGAAAAAATACGATAGTGCCATCAAATAGCTCTGAGTTGAGGAATTTAATCTCACCTTGCTTAGCCTATGTCCAAATATGAGTGCTCCCAATTTTAAACGGGAAAGGAAGCTATTGCACTGTATTGGATACATGGTGGAGAGTTGCAGGGTCAGAGACTTCCTTGAGAAATCCAGACAGATGTGGAGCAAAACCAGCTTTGGGGAGTCCGGGCTTAGCTGAATGCATCCACTTCTTTTGGCTTCTATTGCTGGAATTTCACTGCTTGCTAGAAGAGGCAAGTTGTTGTTTTCCACAACTGGGATGAGAACAAACAGACTTAGCAGTAAAAATCTTAACCCATAAGCATAATTGGGTTGTTTTAATATCCCTTTCCTCCATCTTGGGTACAAATAAAACTTTTTTTGCCTCATAATTCCATCAGAACAGATTGCCCTACTGATCCTTCAAAAATCTCCTGATAGAAAAACAAGAGTTTAAGAATAATCTTCAAGAGTGTGTGAACTGCTTATGTAGCTCATATTTGACAAACTAATCAAATCTCTAATTCTAATTACCTCCAAGGTTTATAATGAAGCCTCACATAACACTTGAGAAATGTGAGGACTGACAAGTGGATATTTTCCGGTGTCCAGCTGCTTTGCTGCCTCACAAGAGCTGTTGGATAAAGTGAGGGACAGTGCATGTGTCTCAGCAGGAGCTGATTGAGCTGTCACAAATGCTCATTAAATCAGAAGGTGGAGAATAACGCTCAATGAATAGCGGGTGTTTGAAACTATTCATGTTCCATCATCATGTTATATATAAACTTGATAACCACTGTGAGACTCTTGTGATTAATTTCTATGGCAGCAATTCTGTGCCCAAAAGGGAGGAAAGGGAAATCTGTCCCATCAAATACAGAGGGGGAAGGAAGTGTTGCTCCGGTGCTTTTTTGGAACAACAGGAAGGCAAATGCCTGCCTCTGTTGCAGTGCTAAGGTACCACCGTAGCTGATGAACCCTCTATTTTTTTTTTTTTTTTAGAGGTCTGCTTCATTTTGGAGAAACCACTTAGTGGTATCTTGAAAGGGGGATTTTTAGAGCTGTAATACTCTAACTGAAACTGAATTTAGGCACTGAAATAACAAAGTAAAACCAAAACTCCATCAGTACCAAAAACTTTGGTATTGCAAAAGCTTTGAAAGGCGCTGAATGATTCAGAACTTAGATTGAAATGAGCTCAAATCTTTTGGCTGGATATTCTCAGCCTACATCTCTTCCCCGTGATGACATTCTGTTTCCAGTTGCATCTGTGTCTGGAGCCCTTTCCTTTGAAAGATATCCCTCATTTGAAGAATGAGGTGTCATAATCCATGGGTCTTCCAGCAAAACCTTGAGGCTACAGCACTGCAGATGGCTGCAGCCAGAAGCCATTGTGCAGCTTGGAATCCGAGATACCTCAGGACACCTAAAGCCTCAGATACACATGGATCTGTTAAATGTCTCACAAAGTGCAGGGATGATGCTGTTTAAGTGGGAGCAATGCACAATTTGAGCACATCTGGTGGATGTGCTCCACGGGAGAGAATATTCTGGATGTTGGTGAGACAGCAAACATAAAAATTAACAACTTCAATTTATCTTTTGGCTGTTTCAAACCTGCTAAAGCATCCTAATTCTTGTCGCTACTGGCATGTCTTAGCAGTGTACCAGTGGCAGGGAATTAGCTTCTCTTAATGTGAAGAATGTTGTCAGAGCGTTCTGTGGATGCCATTTTGGGAATAGACAAACCCTGTGTGGACAGAGAAGGCAGAGGATGCTGGAATATTTTCTGTTCTCATCCCTACATTTTCATGAGGGAAGGGGCAGCTTGGTTTCCCCTAGATGCTGTGAGCATTTACTCCAGTGGACTTGGAAGATATGTGGATAGTTCACAGGTCTTGGGGAAGTTTTCCCTGCTTGAATATGGTGCACTTTCTCCTTGAGGTGAATCGTGACTTAATTACAGAAGTGTAAATCAGCCACAAAGTTGTGGTACCACTCATTTGAGGCATGAGCCAACTCTTGCAAACGCTTATGGTGATGCCAGGAACATCCTGCAACCCTTCCTGGGAATGACACCACCACCTCTGGAAGGAGGGGAGCTGCTGGAGCAGGGAAGATGAATTAGAGCCTCGCTTTTTGATGGTATCAGAAATGATTAGCAGGACTGATGTGGTCATTTGTTGCCCTTTGACTGAAAGATTGTGGTGTTCTAATTGGCAGCACTGATTTTAAAGCATTTTGTTTCTTGCAGTAATGCCAATTTGAGTATGTTCAACAATTTTTACTTACTTTTAAAATCCTTTTTTATAGGTCTGGCGTGTTTGCTAAGTTGAATGAAACAACGATCAATTTGGTCTCCTAAAAAAGGAATATTAGCTTTGAGGAAAATAATTTATTGTTTTCCCCTTAACAGCACCTCCCTTTCATTTCTGTTTGTTTCCCTTTCCCAGTTCCTCTGAAGTTCAGAGGTTTTATAGTGTTAACTGATGGTCATTTGGGAAACTCTTGATATAGTGAGAGGTAGGAGTTGAATGTTTCTGTCTCAGATTAAATAAATTTCTCTAATTTCTTCTTAATGAGAATATCTCTTGTTTGTTTCTTTGTTCCCATCTGGGAGAGATTTTTGAGCAGTGACGCTCTAAGAATGTATGGCTGAATTATCTACTGCTGCTCTGATTTCAGTGGAGTTGGGCCAGCAGAGACTTTGGCCCAGGGCTTGTCTACATTTCCCAGAAATGCTTTTCTGAGCAGATTTGCATTGTTTCCCAGAGAAACCCTAACCCCATTTAGTGCTCTAATTCAGGGGAGTTTGTAAATGCAAGAACCACATGGCAAAGTGTAATATGGGAGTGAAGGCTTTGTGTTTTATAGTGCATGAAACAGTCAGTAGTAACCTTCTATCCTCAGAAAATCTGAATATAAGGATCTGTTAGTCTTGCTTGCCACCTGAAAATCTCTTTTCCCCCTGCAACTCTTGAATGCATAAACCAACTTCTTACCTATCCCAGGAGCAAATCGAGTAGTCGGTTTCACACTTAGATTTAGTTTAGATTTACAGCTGGCTTGCGAGCAGGTGCTCACTGTGCAGTAGCTCACTTCAGCTCAGCCATGAGAGACTTGTACATTATAAAGATCCCATCATGGAATGAGTAGGCTGAAATCTGATGCCCACTGCCTTGTGGGGTTTTTTCTTGCTGGTATAAGTGATTTCAGGACACTTTTTGGAAAAGCAACAATCTATTATGGACAATTCGGAGGGATCTTTGTCTAAATCTGCCTTCGGAGGTCAGCTGGGAGGGGCTTGCACGGTGCATTGCTGCTGTTGGACACCTGCAGAGCAGAGGAGTCTTGCCATGCCTGTGGCTTTAACTGCCGGTGCTGGGAAATCTGTTGGATATAAACATTTGCGATCCTTCATAGTAAAGTTGTGTCACTCACCAAGCACCCTGTCAAGTGAGAAGAGCCAGACTGGGATGCCAGGCCCATGTTACTGCATTTTCCTTGGACCAGTGTTCTTATTAGTCCCCAGTGGGGCTTCTGTGGCTTGTTACAGGATGAGGTGCTCGTCACTGAATAAGGTGACCCGCTTGGGCTGAGTCACACTGAGAGAGCGCCTCTGTCCTTGGAGTGACGGCGGGAATTGCAAGAGGTTAAACCTCCAAAATGAATGGGTCACAAGCAGCATGTTGAGCTCCAGAAGTCAGATACCTATACACATTTCTATAGGTATCTGACTTCCTTGGAGCCCCTGTTTTATACAGAGGGTTACAATGCAGGAGTCTGGTCTCCAGTCCTAACACACAGCTCAAAATCCGCCATTGGGATCAACCAAAAATATGTATGTGGAGGATTCCTTGCATTACTGCAGCTTCCAGACCTTGCTGCAAGTGTCAGCTGGGCTGACTGCATACCTTCCTGAGAACAGAGTGAGTTGCTGGCTGGTTCAAGTGGCCCATTTTGCACAACTGGCAGCAAGTCTCCACTTGCTCACTGGATGTGGAACAGTTGTGGAATCTCTCCCTGCTTTGAACAGAGGCACAGTATGGCCTTGTACCCCGTACAAAAGGCCTCAGCCTTACTGACTATATGCCATCATAAGAGTCACTTCAGGGTAATACCATTCCAAGCTGTCTGAGCAACTGTGAGAAAGGTCCTGGTAGGAAGAGTTTTCAGAGTGTTAGTCCAACTGGATCCATCCTTTCCTGCTGTTTCCCAGCACCTGATGTTGCAGGCAGACTTAAGAGCAGCTGACTGCAGAGCTAGAGGAATATTTCCTCAGTGCTTCTAAAAGAGAGGCAACCTCAAATTCCTGCCTGAAGATAGGAATAGTAACTAGAGAAGAACCTTCTGTAGATGAGAAGAAAGGTTATGGCCTACTCCTGCTTAGAACAACTTCATCCTCCCTTTTCTGAAACTTTTCTGGGCTATGTTGTTAAGAGGTCCTTCTGTTGGGGCCTAGACCATGTAACTGAATACCAGGCACAGATGTGCCTGCAGCTTTTCTTTCAAAAGAGGAGCTGAATATTTGTGTGACCCAGCAGCTCAGAAGTGCTGGAGAGTGTGAGGGTGAACCCATCATTTCCAATATCTTTTTGGGAAGGTTCAGTAAGAGATGGCAATGGGAGAGTCACAATGATGGGGACAATGTTGTGCTCCAGTGGTGCTGGGCGTTAAAGTGCTATTCTCAAGAAGCCTGGATGGAAAAATACCTTCTCCTTCAGCAGGGCCTGAGCAGACAAGGCACAAGCTATTCCTCCTGCACCTGTCCCAGTTCAAGGACAGGAGTGAGTCTGGCCCGCCAGGTCTGTTTGTCCCCAGAACACCGTAATCATTTACCATAAAACACCAGCCGGCGACACTTCCCTGAAACACACTCTGAATAAATATTTTTTTTTTTCCTTCGTCTATTTCTGTAAAAAGGGTCTTTTGATGAAAATACCATTGGTATGTTTGAAAAAACCATCCCCTGTGTAGTTGTTTACTGAGTCCTTAAATACACAGGCTGAGTAGTTGACTGCTGTGAATGCCTTGTCTGCAGTGGCAGTGCTGAAATGCCCCGTCTCAGCCTGGAGGCTCCAGACGTTTCCTCCCTGTGCTGCAGTGATGTGGCTGTGTTTGCGTGGGTCCAAGGGGAGAACCTCTGCCACCACTCCCTGCCTGACCGACGCTGTAGGGCACAGCCAGAGTCTCAGCCTTGAAAGGCAAGGGACACTGAAACCTGCAGAAGATGTCAAAGTACCTTGGGGGGTTACGACACGCTACTTTTCTGGTGGTGCACAGGGCTGGAGTCAGTCTTGCCCTTCAATATCATCTAACAACAACTTTAATAGAATTGAAGGAGTTTCAGTGTGGATTTTGTACCTCTCGTGTCTCTGCCTGGAAAGTGCCGTCAGTGTGGTGCTGCTTCTCTTCCCCCATCCAAATGAACATTCTAAAACCTCAGGCAATGAATACAAGGGTCACCATCTACAGCAAGCAGCACAGTTGTCCCCTCACTGAGATCCTGCTCCAAGCGAACAGCAGTGTGGGAACTACAGCTTGGGTGGAAATCTCTGTAATGACTGACTTGGCAAAACTGCCTCAGAATACACTTTTTACTAAACATGACCTATTTTGCTGCAAGCCAAATGTAAGTGTATATATAATATATATTAAAAAGGCGTGAAGTTGAGAGGCTGATGAAAGGTTAACCTATAAGCAGTTGATAAATCTTTGAGCTGTTTCATATCTCATTGAGCTTTTTACAGACTAAGGAGCTGTAAAATGTTTATGAATCCTGATGACCAGCAACTCAGATGCATAACCAGCTCAGCTCCTACTGGAGAGCAAAACAGGAGTCAATAAATGGAAATAGTCTTGGTTTCCTTTTGTTTTTGCAAATATTATTTTCACTCATTGTGTGTATCTGCTATAATGTACTAGGGATGCTCTGAGGTATGGGTTGTGACCAGGTCTCATTAGCCAGGAATTGTTCACTTTTTATCTTGTGTTTGTCCTGATTTAGGGAAGGATGCAACACCATACTTATTCTAAGTTTTTAGCTACAATTATGCCTAATACTCCCTGAAGTTTAGGCTAGCTCAGATGGGGAATCCAAAAATAATCGTGTTTGGGAGAAAAGCGAAAATTAGTGAGCTAAACTAAGTGTTCTGTTCTTTATGCATCTAAGAGAGAGACTAAAATACATTGAAGGAAATCACTTAATCCTCCAAGTCGCTGAGATCCTTTAAAAAATCTGACCATACTCTCACTAAGAGTTCTTAAAAAAAAAGTTTTTAATCAGTGTCAGTCTGCATCTTGATGTGCCTAGAGTAGCTCCTAACTTGGTCCCATGCCCGAGAACCTTTAGGGTGTTTAGATGTCTGCCACTGACCTAATTCAGTCTAAAAGAAAATGAGACCTAGAGTCTGAAACCAAATGGTGCTTTCTCATGTATAACCTTTTAGCCAGCTGGTGTAAAAGAAATCATAGTGGTCCGACTGCTGACCTCCAGAAGCTTATTCTATTGAGTCTTTTCTTTTTTTTTTCTGTCATGGATAAATAACTTGATTTATCTAGAACCAGATCAGTTTTGTAGTTGATTTGATTGCCTAATCATTAATTTCTGGTTGCTTTTTCTATTAATCATTAGTATTTTTTTATTATTCAGCAAGGCTTGGTATTTTTTAATATAATCTTAGCAAGGAATTTACTGGTGTGTTTTGGCTGCTTTCTCCACTGCCCGAGAGGTGCTATGTTAACACTTCTGCACAAGTCACCAGAACCTACTTAGTGAGTCTTGTTCTGCACATTCAAATCTAGTGTGGATGAAAATGTTGGCTATGACTGTGCGGTCGGAAAGGTGATGGGAATATTTTATGATCTTTTATCACGTCTATGGTGTCTCTTCGTGGGGCATTGAAATTCCTGGTAAAAATCTAAAATTATCAATATATTACTGTCATGCACGTGTTGAAACCAAGAACCTTTTGAGGCTTAATGATGTATGAAGTCTTTCTGCATGATTCTGGGGAAGATTGCTGAAAAGATCCCTTTTATGCTCCAGTGCCATGCAAAGAGCTGTCGGTCTAAGCTGGAGTTCAGTTCTTCACATTTAAACTTGGGGAGTGTTTGAACCAAACCTCTTTGTATAAATAGTATCTGATTGCTATTAATATCTGAAATATAGGCTTCCTTAACAGCCTCAAAATCCACTTAAATACCTGCCTGAACTGAAAGCCTCCAACTTCCCATGTCCCAAACTCATCTAACTCCAGAGCTAGATTTGTGTGGGTAGGAAACACCTAATTTAAACACATCTTTTGAAATGTGCTGTTTAAGGGCTGGAAATTGTGCCTCTCTTCTAGGCATCTTTCATTTTCCATAGTTCCCATGCTAGTGTCTTAACAGTATTGATTGTACTTATATTCAGTGTTAAGGGGAGGATGGCTCGATATTCCTCTCTCCCTGGCTCATCTTCAGGCCACAGTGGTGGGCCAGCAGTAGCAGCACGGTGGCTTTGCTCTCCAGTGCTGTGTTTGAACACTTTGTGGTTTTTTAATTTCACGTACATCCATGCTGCCATGCAGACAGCAGTCACGCATGTACTTATTCATGTGACGGCCTATTCTGTTGCTGTTTCCATGGGAAAAGAAGATGCTTGGTGTGTTCAACAGCCTAGAGAGCCACGTGTCCCATTCCCGAAGTGGGCCCTTTAAGCCCTTCTAAGTTACCTTGAAAATTTCTCTTTTGTATTAATATAGCTCTTGTCCTAAAGTAACAAATGGCATAGGATCCTTCACACCCAGCTTTCTCCTTGCACTGGCACAGGTTGCCCAGGGAAGCTGTGGCTGCCCCTGGATCCCTGGCAGTGTCCAAGGCCAGGCTGGACGGGGCTTGGAGCAGCCTGGGCTAGTGGAAGGTGTCCCTGCCCATGGCAGGGGGTGGAACTGGATGAACCTTAATGTTCCTTCCAACTCAAACCGTTCTGTGATTCTATGATGACATTTGGTGTACAAATGTACATTTTGAGCTGGCATTTATCACTGTAGACAAAACTAAGCTGGGCTAGGTATTATATTTAAAGCAGAGATGATAATAATACTTGCTATGGTTACAGGCTTCCCACAGTACAAGGGAAACACGACAAATCCAAGCCAACTGTTTTTCCAGATTTTGTGCCAGAGTTCAGTTTGCATAGGTGGCAGTATTGGAAACTCTCCAGAGAAAGCTTTTTATCTGGCCATTCATTTCTACCAGCTCTTCTCATCTTGAATCTCGCTCAGGCTGAGCCTAAACCTGTATGGCTGCAGAAGCCAATCGCTGTGGTATCCAAAAAACTCACAAGTTTCAAACCTACCGCAGACTGAGACAAGCAAATCTCAGATAAAGGCCGAGCTGGGGTTTTCCGTGTCCTCTGCTTATCAGAGCCAAAAGCCCTCTTCTAGCAAGTTGAACTCATCCAAAGGAACTGGAAGGAGAATATGAATTATTGGCTGCTTGCTTTCTACACAAACATGTAGTTTTCCACCACTGGCATGGGCAAATAAAATATCACGTGTTGTGCTGAAGCCCACCCACAGGTGGGTAGGAAAATGTGAATTTGCTCGTGGCTGTTCTTGGTTCTCCTCAGGCAGGTTGGAGGTGAGAAGGGAAGGAGCTGTAAACAGTTCCCTCTGCCATCAGGAGTTGCGTCTGAGCCCTGGCTGAGTGACTGACACCTCTGAGCGAGAACACAAAGCACTTTATAATAAACCTTGGGATGAGATCTCAGACAAAGGCTCTGTTGTAGTGGAACTTTGGGAATTTGGGCTGTTGTCCAGTATCTAAAGATACTGAATACTCATGTTCCACAAATAACACGTGAAAAATTCTGAAGCACTTCCATAACATAGGTACTCTTCTACAATATACACAGATGGAATAAAAATCCCAATGGTCTTTTTGAGCAGTTCTACCAACTGGCCTCTCGTTCCAAGCCAGTCCCTTTCTGGGAACCAAAGCTCTTGGAAGCTGAGTCTTTTGATCTGTGGAACTCTTCTAGCAGTCTTGGAAACACGACCTCCTCCTTTCAGAGCAATGTCTCTGGATGTGTCTGCAGGGAGCCAAAGGGAATGGCCACAAATGGGGTCACCTCCCAAGTTCAGGGTAATAGATGGGTGAATCTGTAAGCAGCTGATGACAAACAGTGCCCCACAGGTTGAAACCTCTTCTGCACTGTGTGTCTTGAGGGCAGGAGTTAGTCCTAAGGTCTCCTAAAATTTCTAAAGTTACCAGTTATCTCAAGGCTTGAACAGCCTCTGAAAACCTTTGACTCTTCTCTTCTATTGGAAAGCAAAGGAAAGATCAAAATCTCATGATTAAGCAAGCTCAGGATATTCTCATAAACATTTTGAAGGCTGAGGTTCCCCTCTCCTCCAGAGAGTATTAATACTTTCTGCTGAGTTTTGAAAAATCAGGTGACACCAAAAAGGAGAACAACTGATGACACTGGGTGGAGTGGCTGAACTTGGATGTGCAGTCTCATGTGCAGAATATGCTCCCATGGGATTCCCACTGACTTCCCTGTTGACTTCACTGAGGTGACTCCTGCATGAGAGTAACTCACCAGATTGGATTTTAACTGTATATGAAAAGGTTTTCTCTGTTCTCTAGGCCAGGAGAAACAGGAGCTGTGCAAAGCTGGAAGGCATTGCCAGCTGGAAGTAAAGGGACCCCTCTCATTAGAGGCCTCATGAGCCTGGGGTTAGAAAATTAAACGGAAGCAGAACAGGAGTATCAGCAGAAGGTGGAACTTGCCAGTTCGAAGTGAAATGCTGACTAAAACAAATATCCTTACAAACCTATGCAGCTGGATTGATTGGCAAGCTTGATTACTCATCCTTTCCTGTCTAGACAGAGCTAGTTTTTAGATTTCATATAAAAAGTTAACACTTATCATGTTTGATGGCTGTCTTGGTGCTGGCACGAGGTTCCATGAATTACTGTCAGTTTGATTGGAAATGGAGTTTGGGAAAGCATTAATAAAAGGGCCTTGACTTTCGCTGTGTCTTACTGGAAGAAACCTGCTTTTCTCTGTGGGGGTGGAAGAGAGAACCTTTCCCTGCCTCATTTTTGGAGTTCAATTACAGCAAATCCACTTGGCCCATCCTAGGCTGCCATATTTGAGAAAATCTTGGTCCATTCGTCCATAAATAAGAAAGATTGCACCATGCCAGGTCTTGACATAAACCTGAACCAAAGCAAAGTTGTCAAAGGTACCAGATGTATGGAGGAGGGAAGTAGATTAATTTGTACCTGAAAGACTTTTATATCTTGGGGATAGAACTATAAAGGCAGAAGGTGACCTGTGCAAGCTGGGCCCCAGGCTTTACATTGTACAACGATGATGAAGCTTCCAAATACTCAGTGCATGCCCAGGCAAGGCAAATTCCTTCTGCTGCTCCGGTTGAAAGTGATTTCTCCTTACCGACGTGGAAAAGTGGGGATGAGGACCCCAGAGGTGGCTGTGTGCGAGGCAGTCTTTAAAGGGAGCTGTTTTTCAGTCCAACCAGTTGCACGTGGAGCATCAGAGCTGATTTGAGCCAGTCCAATGTGTTTTGATAGACTCCAGTAGGTCCAAGGGAAACGAACACGAGAAATAGTTTTGACCTTGTCAAAAAACCGTGAATTTTGCTGGAGAAAGGGGGCTCACGCAAGCCTTAAGCAGGTATTTGAGCCGTCCTTTCATCTTTTATGAAGCACGTTATGCTAAGTGCTCTTTGGCTGCTGTTTGGGGAAACTGGCACGAGCAGTGCTAAGGAGCTCATTTAAATAGAGCTGGCCTCATTAGCATTCCAGATGCTGAAAATGTGCACAGCTGGATCACTGCCAAAAAGCAGGCCTCTTCATCTGTGGCTTTCAGCTGGCCTAAAAATAAAGTTCAAAGTGACTTTATTAAAAATCTCCCTATATGTGTACCTATATAAACATATGTATTTATACATACATAAACACACATTATGGCCAGGCTGATGTTTGCCTGTCGCCTGCCTAAAGGATGAAGTCCTTCCCTGTCTTTTGCTGGTGGAGGTGGTGTCAGATTGTAGGAACTGTGTGCACATCCAGGTGATGAGGTGACAGGTCAGGTTTGCCTCCCAGCAGTGTTGGGATGCTCTGTTGGTTCCCAAGCTCAGAGAGCTGTCACTTTAGACTGCCATATCCCCTGATCAATATGTGACCAGCCTGGGATTTCATCATCCATGTGCTACTCTAACTCCTAGTGAGTAGGAATGCTTCGAAACCCAGCTTTCTCAGTAAAAGCTGCAATAGGTGATTGTATGAAAATAGCCACTCAGATGAGGAAAGAAGCAAATGGAATGATTTTAAGAACTACCAAAACAGAAAACAGAATAAACCAAACTTGTGGCAATGTATAGATGCTCAGCACATCCTTTTCTGAAGGACTTTGTGTGCTGTTTGATACTCAAAAAGAGAATCAAGTACACAGAGAAGGACAAAAATAGATCAAGGGTGCAGAATGGCTTTTGTACAAGAGGTGACTGAAAGTGTTATTTGTTTTAGCACGAAGAGAGGAACAAGAGAGAACTGTCTTTATCTGCGTGATCTGCAGGGAGATCAGCAGGATGTATGTAGTCACTCATGACTTAAAAATCAAAGGCTAAATTTCTAGTTAGAATCTTCAAAAAATTTTCCAAAAAAAGCATCACCTATGTTTAAATAGTGCTGTACATCTATTTCTTTCGTGTGTTATCAGCAGAAAGGAGTGACTTTCTCTGGCTACTTGGTGAAGCTCTCTCTTCACCAAATTCTGCCAGTTCCTGGGTTCCCAGACATGGGAGTTTCTACCTGGGATCTTAAAAATGTCTCCATCTACCTGAACTAGTCACTCAGTGACACAAAGCAAATGAGGGATGGTGAGGAAGAAGCTTCATAAATCACAAATGTGAATAGAATTGATTTTAGGGGAAAGGGAAGAGTGAGAAAAAGCTCAGCAATTTTAATGCAGACCAAGACTGTGGGAGATCAGTGTCACGCAGGAAGAGGAGGAGTGGTGGCTGCAGAAGGTCAGCGGAGCACTGGCAAGTCACAGCTGTGCCCCGAGAGGAATGAGGCTCCTTCTGAATGGTGACTCCAGTTTCCTGGAGTAATTCTGCACCACTGCAGGCCTTTCAAGGATGTCTGAGATGGGAAATATCCGTCTGCCATTTGTTTACCTATGCGTCGTGGCTCAGTGAGCGTGTTTGCAAATTATCCCAGTTCCCAATAAGGTGATGATGTTGGATGTAACCACTATTTTCCAATCATAGCCTAGTTCAAAGTTGGTCTTGTGGGTTTATGGCTGTCTAGTTCCCTCTCAATACTGGTACATGGGCTCATTTTTAATTAAATACCCATCATTTAAGGAACTAAAAACGGTCCAAAAAAGTTTTGTTGACCGAAGACTGAAAATATGAAATGTTCTTTGGGGGGTTTTGGGTGTGGATTATGAGGCACATTTTAATAATATTTAGTATGTCATCTTCAAGCAATGTTTTTAAACCTCAAAACTCCAGGGAAGTTCTGTAGGCTTTAGCAAACAGATGTTAGCAGTCAGGAAAGAATTATGATTCTTGCCCAAAAATATTCCCTCCTGCCTATCAGGATATCCTGATGTGCAACACTTCTGAGATATGCCTCTTATGGAAGCAGGGATGCAATGTTTCTGCAGGTCTGTGAATCTAGGGATGAAGAGGAGGTCTTGAGTCCCTCCTTATCAGCCACCAAGGCAGCAGGTCATCTGGGATATCCTGATTAACAGAGGGTGTGTGTACATCCGTGCACACTTTGTCCCCATCTAGTAGCTGCCTGAAGTTATTTGACTCAGCTGCTGCTTGTAAGTTAACAGTCTTTAACTTAAACATGTACAAGGATCCTAAATCCCGAGTTCTGTAATCTGTTTCAGGGATAGATGGGAATTATTAACTATGAATCCAGAGTCCTGCTGTTATGAAAACTGGGGAAGGGTTGGCCCCAGAGGTCTTGATGAGGGAAAAAGACAATATCTGGTTGATGGGAATGGTTTAGTTTCACCTCCGAGGAATTGCATCCACTTCCTATCACTTTCTGTTTAACGCTTAATGGTAAAGGTGCCCAGAGGTTCCTGAGACAGCAGGATACCGTGGCTCACTGATCGAGAAAGACTGGAATTTTCTACTGTTTTATCAACAGTATGAAAATGTCTTCATGAAACTGCCAAACAACGTAGCTATAGTTGTGTGAACACTTGAAAGGAGCTGATGTGCTGATGCACAGTGAGAAACCAAAGGACCTCTCCAACCTTCCCTCTGCAGAGGCACCACATGATAACACAGCTTCATTATCTTGGCTTGGTGCTGCTCTGTACTGCATCCTTCCCATAGGATGGATCTGAGCCCCTCACTCTCCAGAGCTTGCATGCTCTAAGATTTGATGGAGGCACCTGAAATTGTCTCCTTCCTTTATAGCACTGCTCAGAGTGGTTAACATAAGACCTGTAGTCAGCTTGCCTGTGAATGCAGAGTTGGCTTAATCCTTGCAGATGACTTCCCGGTTTTGCTGTATTTCCACCCTTTCCTGGGCTGTCAAGAAAAGGAAAAGGAGGGATGAAAGCTCTGTAAAGGGAGTTATAGCATTTGTTGGCTGTGGTGTACACTCCTGCTAGTTTAGATGTTACTCTCTGGTGTTCTGCTGGCAGTACAAATGAATGCCTTTCCTTATCTTTGTTTCCACTCTACATTCCTGTTCCTGATGTTCAGTGTCAGTTCCAGCCTGACACTGTCTTTTTAATGTTCAGTGTCTGTTCTTTAGGTCTAGAGGCAAAGCCACGCAGGCAAATTCAAAGGTTTTAGGTTTCCTTTTAGTTCTTTTGTCAGTGGGAAGCTGAGAATGCTCCTTGGTGTCTTCTTTTCCTCACTAAAAATATCAACTGATTTTTTCTTTTTCTGGGAATTCAGTGTCCAGTCTTAGGGCTGAACTGATGTATCAGTTGGGCTGTAACGGGCTGTACCATTTTCTTCTGTATATAACCAATGGATCCAATTATATATCTCCCCTTTCATCCCTCTGCTTGCTAACACTTGCATGATTATTCTTTCAATGGAGGTGGGAGTCCCAGTTTCAGTGTATTTGAAGTTCTGATTTTTGATCTTATGGTGAGGTTTATTAATAATTTAAAATGGAGAAAAACCACTCTTTGAAATAGCTCCACTTAATGTAAATTCTAAATTTAGGAACATGTTCTGCCAATATTTCCTTTGATACTCATGCCCACTCTTCACATGAAGTTTGCCAGGCTTTTATGTGACAGTAAGGTGAAATTGGCTGCCTGTGAAAAGTAAATATACCTGACTAATATGCACTCATTTTATCTGGGCAGTATTTATATGATCCCTCCATTCATCTTCAAAAAATCTTCCTGTATCTGTACTATATTGTCTCATTTTACAGATGATTCATCCTTTGTGGTGGTGGAGAAAGGGCATAGGGGATTCCCTAGGAAAATGTTGCATTAGCCATAGCTTCAGTTTATTTTTCTCCTGTGGAAATACACTATATTGTGCATGGATCGGCTTTTTGGAGACCAGCCCAAACTCATTTGGGTACTTGAATTAAGTTCCCCTTGATTTGGGATCTGTGGTGGGGAACCATTACTTTAAGAGGTGTTAATTAAACTTAAGAGGATTATAGCGTCTTAATTATGTTCGTGTAATCACCACTAGTTTGGAAGGAAGCTGCTGGGAAGGCAGTGATGAACCTCAGCTGGAGAAGTACAGATGGCTTAGGCCAAGTAACTCTGTGATTCATGTGAAGGAAAAGAGATGTTCCAAGAGCAATCTCAATGGTGGTATTTTTGCCTAGCTCAGTCCTTGAAGTGTTTGGAAAGGCTCTTGACCAGGCTTAGGACACGCTGCCAGGGCCCAAGGAAATTCATGGACATGGTGCTTTGACTGAACATGAACCCAGCCATGCTCTGGTGCTGGCAGGTTTTCTGCTTTAAGGTGAAATCCCTTACAAATGGCTCAGTCAACCCATAATAAAAATCAGAGCTGCAACCCCTCGGTTCAGGGAAGTGCAGCTTAATTGTAGTTATAACCCTCTGCTGTCTGAGCCACTTAGAAATGAATGACACGCTGAAGAAAAGGAGAACTCACGGATTTATTTATTTATTGCCTTCACTTCTCCAGTGGCTGGATGTAAAGATACATTGTGTGATTGCAAGTCCAAGAAAGGCGCTCCCTGGGATGTTTTTGAAAGCTTCCAGAAATAGATTCTGACAAGCTTGGATTGAAAAGTGCAAAATTCCAAGCACAGGAGCTCACAAGTTTTGTTAGAGACAGAGAAAGCTCATGTTTATAGCTGCTCTAGGCCTGATCCAACTCTTGCTGGTGTCAAGGGAAGGGCCTTTGCTGGAATTCTTCATCAGCAAAGTTCTTAGCCCTGAGAAAAAACCAGATTTATGGAGAAAGCTGTAAATGAGCACTTGACACCTTTACCCTGTTTAGCAGAAGGAGCTGCAGAAGATTCATCTGCAGCAGTTTTGCTGCTGAAGACATTTGAACCATGAGAAGAAGCAACAGTGCTGGTGATGAGTACTCAGCTGCTGTCATTGCATTTCCAGGATTTTCAAAGAGTAAGCGGTGACTGCTCAAGCAGTGGACTCGGGAAATAGTGTCTAGGTTGGTTTGGTAGAAAAAGCATCAAGCATTTCTTCTTTTTTCGGAAGACAGGGTAAAGTATGACAGCAGCACCAGCGGGGCACTGGAGACAGGCCAGATATACATGTTTGGTTGGGCAAGAAAAACAACCATCTGTCTAGAGAAGGATGTAAACATTAAGTGTTAACTGTCTCTCTCAGCCTCTTCTGTGACAGGCAGCCTTGTCTCTTGAGTTATTCTGCTACAAGCTACTGTAATGCAGACTGTGTTGAAAAGGAGCAATTTAGGGCAGAATTTTTCTTTTACTGTATTTTTCCAAAGGATGACTTTTTCACATAGGTCCCTTCTGACTCAGGAGGGAAGAAATCATTTGGAAGGAAATAAATCTCTGCTGATGGCTACTCAGAAAAGCAGCCAGTGAGCATGGGTGATCTAATATTAATAAATGCCATGGATGATGCACTGAGTAACTTCTCTGTTGTTTTTGTTATGCTATTAAGAAGTTCAAATTTAGGCTTCCAAGAACCACAGGCACATTGTTTGGGGTATGTGCATTGCAGTGAAACTTTGCCTGGAGCATCAGTACGAGGAGTGAAGAAGACTGCAGCAGCATATTGTGATTATGGCACATCCAGTCTGTAAGGCTGGAAACCCACGGAATGCAAAGGAGCCTTGCACCCCTTCGGCAGTGCAGGACTCGGGCTCGGGTGGCTGCCGGCCTGGGGTCTGCTGGCTTTGGAAATCAGGGTAAGTCCTGCCCAAAGAAGGACTGACTTGTTTCCTAAAACAATTTACTGCTGCACGATCATGTCAGACCAGGAATGGAGCTACATGCGTTAATGGAGGAGCTGACCCATTCCATGCAGGTTGTCTTCATGGCTCTGTATCCTCAGTTCCAGCCTGGATCAGGGTGGGTGCAAGCAATCTTCAAACACTCAGGTTCCCTTTCTGCTGTGACTGATCCTCCACCTTGAGTCTTCTCCAATCCGACATCTTCACCTCAGGCCCTTTTCTCACATCTTGTTAAAGCTGTTGAATACAAGACCATTTCTGTTCAATCCTCTGCTGCAGCCAGGAGTTGGAAGGCAAATCTAAATCTTAAATCACAAAATTCCAAACAGTGGTGCCTGAAGATTTTTATTATGGAATTTTATGTTATCTTTTTTTCCTTCTGTTGTATATGCAAGATAGGTAACTCTCAATTAACCATAACTGATGTTATGTTAGGAATCTGATTTAACAATTAATAGAGGAAAAGTGCTTCCCAATATAATACCCAATACAGCTTGGATTTAAATAAAAGGCAAATAATTAAACGATCTCATTCTCCCTGTTGGACTTGAGTCTGCATGGGCTGAAGAACATTGCATGGGATTCGGGGGGTTATTCTGTGCTATGAAACAGAGAATGAACATGGAAAAACACAGGAGAAGTTTGACATCTGATCACCAAACTAAAATCTGAGGAGATGGCAGAGGGAGAATTGGGGAAGGTGTCCCGGTGCTGGGATATTTTTAGGGAATAAATGCATGCTGGGAATACAAACACTCCCAGGTGGAGATCCAAGGCTGCTAAAGGCAATGCACAGGCTCCCACTGACTCCGTGGCTTCACGCTGGACCGGGCTGTTTCCTCCGCCCTCCACACTGAGCCTGGAGTTGGGCCGGGTGAGTCATCCATTCTCTCGGAATAGGAGCCTAATGCATCTGGAACAGCAAGAGCCTGGCCCGGTGCCTGCTCGGATTTGGTGAAATATTCTTGGCAACTACCGAGCAGTTTTAAACCAGGCCTTCATTAAATCCAGTTTCATGTGCCAAAGTATGCCAGCTTCACTTTATATGCAAACTACTTGTAGGAGAGTTCAGTGCGGATTTATATTCAGGGTAACAGGAGGAGCTGTGCTGCCACAGCCAGGCAGGGATAGCAATCCCAAGGGATGAGAACTGGCATTTGATGTGTCAGGAAATGTCATTTGCCATCTTTCATCCACCCCACCTATGTAAGCCCAGATCAGGCCACAAAATCTCAGTCGTATGGACTCCTGCTGACTTCTGTGGGGCTCTTCTGGCATGGGGGGGCTCCTCCAAAAGGAGCTCCATGCCCTGAGGCCTCACAGGGCACTGGCTGCTCTGTTCCATGTGTGTCCCAGCTGGTGTCTCGTGTGGGATCACGCAGCAAGTGGTGGCTTCCTCAGCCTTTGGGGAGCAGAAAAGTGCCAGATTTAGAAAGCTAATTTTAATAAGTCAAAATCACTTTCCAGATTATTTTAAGATGATGCTGGCAGGAAAGACATAAATAGCAAATTTTGTTTTCCAAATGTGTTTGGAAATACTGTATGATTGGGATCAGCACTCACCTTGGCATAATACTGTTGGATTTGCTGAAATTGGCCTTCTAGCATCTAATATTTTGCTGTTTAGCATTTGCATGGCCTTTGCCTTTCCACAAACTTCGGGAACTTGACGGAAGTCTCCTTTGCAAGCCCTTCCTGCAAAGGAGTAGAGGGGCCAAATGCAAATCCAGTCAAGAACCAGCTTTGCAGCTTGGGCCTGCTGTGAGGAGTCAGAGTGTGGATGGAGTTTCATTAGCACAAGAGCAATCCCAGAGGAGGCAGGGCCATTGGCATGATCCTCTGCACCCCTCAGCCCAGCTCTGCGTGCTCTGGGACAAAAGGGCAGGGGGCATGGGAAGGTGCCAGGGTGGCATGAGCCCTACAGCCACTTTGTTGTGCCTCCTGCCTGTCTTGCCCATGCTGTGACAATCCTTCGTGCCTTCTGGAGGGGCTGTGTATTTGCAGTGTTGATTTGCAAGCCCCTCAGAGCTGTTTCATTGCTGTAGTGTGCGGAGGGAAGCATCGCTGACTAAAAATTCACATTTAAAATAATGTTTCATCTCTTTCCTTCTGGAAATGCAATGTTTCATTTGACCCCAGGTGGGAGCCGGATGATTTCTATTTCTTGGTACACGCAAAAATTTTTAAATCATTTTGGATGGCTCTGAAACAGAATAGCATGTTTTCAAGTTCAGCCAGGGAACCAAAATGTAATTATTTGCACAGCTGTAATCACACTTCAAAGGAGACTTGACTCTTCCTGGGGTCCCAGGTGCATGGAGAGGGCATTCCAGCCCTCATGAGCTCTGCATCCGTGGAGATGCAGGACTGACCACTGCCCTGCATTTTGGTTGATGGCTGTAGCATCCTGACTAACAGGTTGTATTTTACAGTAGGAAACTCCAGGTATGGCTGCACTATTTTGTCGGGAAATGCAGACAGACGAGGCTGAGTGGAGCTGACAGCCAAGGTGAGGCTGCACTTACCTGCACAGACCCCAAAACGTCTGCCTCCAAATTCCTGTTTATAAATAGGAGCAGCTTTTATCCTGTTAGCAGCAGTCCAAAAAATTGTGTGAAAATCAATAGGCTTTTTAAAACCAAAATTTTCCACAGAAAGGTACCTCTGTGAAGTATTTTTTTTTTATGACAACATTTTTTTTTACAGCTATAAAACTTCCAGCAAAATTGTTTTTCGAAACATTTTTCATTTCTGATAGTCAAAATGTACTCTTGATATTTGCATTAAAAATTTGAGGAACATCCTTAAAAACCTTGGGAAGGCTTGAAAAAACAAGGTCTGCTTTAAGTGCTTTCAGAAAAAAAAAATTCAAATTCTGTTTACTTTTATACTAGCAAAATAAGTTTATATAATTTAACCAGCTTGTCCCTTTGGCTTCCTCATGCCTCCGGTTTGAGCCAGTGTCCCAAGGGATGTGGGCAGTAGCAACCTCAGGAGAGCACTGCTCATATGGCAAGGTGGAAGTTTCTTCTGCTCTGTCTGGACCTGATCAGCCTTATTTAAAAACAGAATTCTCAAGGGCAGGCTGTATTTTAATGCTCATGCTTAGGGATTTGCTTGATATGAATGCANTTTTTTTTTTTCAAAAAAAGGACATTTTTCCTCTTTGCAGTTCTGTCACAGCCTGTTCTGCCCAAAGTGCTGAGATGGATGGCACCTGTTTGATCCAGTTTGTGTCTCAGGACTGGTTTGTGTTCCTTGCAGAGGGAAATGAGACAGGAGAGGGCTGGGAAAAAATAAGGAAAGGGGACTGAGGGCCAGAGATCCAGATAATTTGGTAAAAAGCCATGTGATTTGCTATCACTGGAGAGCTTGGCCTGTCCAGTTTGGGTTTTAGTGGAGGTGAGGGACTTGCTGAAAGGATTGCAGAGTACAGCACAGCGAGGCAGCTCTGTGGGGCCTGGGAACATGGGAGAGAAAGTTTACTGAGTTAAACCCCCATTGCATTTGCTTTTTTTCTTTCATACTGAGTTCTAGATCTGATTTTAATGGGTATTTATTCCCAGCTTGCTTTATAGAGTGGCTATGAAAAATACAGCCTCTTAAAAATTATTAAAAATGATGTTTCCATTGGCAGGGAACATTTTCACAAACAGGGTATGTAATTACTTGTTGAACTAGCAAGGGACATGCCATTTCCTTCGGTCACTGACAGCATTGCCTCCTTTTAATGACTGGGTGCAGAGATTTTATTGTTAAAGTTATGGGGAGACTCTAGCTCGGAGCCTGACTTCTGGGGCACCGACTTCTCCAGCAAGGCTGTTTGAACAGCTCTGTGGTCTGGGCACATGTCCAGCTGGATGTATTGATATTTTGCTGGAAGGAAAGTTTTGTTGCTAAGTTATGTCTTGACGGGTGAATCCTGCTCAGCAGTGGTTTGCAATCTGCCCAGCCTGAGCTTTTAGCATTGATTGGGATCATCCGTCCCACTTAAATCTGGGGCAATTAAATCTGGTGCATTGCAGTCCAATTGCTAATTCCACTTTAGCTCCCAAAGAGGTGAATCTTCAACAAAGGGCTGAGGCTCCAGTTTTTGACAGTTGTGTGCATAGGTTTTCCTTCAAGGAAATGAGTAATAATTTGGGAGCAAATGTTTAAAAGCTGAATTTACCCTCAAATTATTTTCTCTGCTCAAATCCATTTGCTCTGATGTGCCCTTGTTTGTGATGCTGCACTCTTGAGCACGATAGCAAATACCAAATCTCACATGGGCTTGTGACAGGCTGTGGCCTCAAGGAAGACCGAGGAGAACATGTGCCAGATAATCCCTGCAAAGCCGTCTGGCACTGGTTAGACAGATGGGAAGCCGGGACATCTGCTGTGCTGTGGAACACTGCTCACTTCAGCCTCCTGCTGCCACCCACGTTTCCATACGTGTGTCCATCCACCTGCCTGGCCTGACGTGTGCTCTGTATGTCTAGACAGGAGTCTGTGCATCTGCCTGACAGCTCAATCACAGTCATTCTTCTGGATTGTCTGGGTGCCCTGGAAATGCTTGCTCTGGGACACAAACATTTGTGGCTCACCTAGAGCTGCCTCGTAGCCTTAAACCACAAATACTTTGTGTGCTGGCATGAGCCTTGCATTTGCAAGTGTGGTGGCTAAGCCAGCCATGGAGTTCTAACCCAGACAGCTCTGTGCTCCCCAGGCTGCCGGGATGAGAGATCCCCTTTTCTAACTCATCTGCCCAGATGGTGTTTCTACACTGGCTGCTCCTGTACCACGTGCAATTCCCAGCTCCAATGACTGTTAATTAAATGGTAGGCTCAGTGCCCTCAAGCACTGGGTTCTGAGACAAGGAGGTAACAGCCCTGTGTTTATGGCCCTTAGCAACACGTGTTCTGTTTTGAGCAACTCATCAACAGCATGATACTGACAAATTAGTGGGATTTTAGGGAAAAGAGCATCTAGAAGGCTGGCACAGTGGCATTGTCACAGGGAAGGTTTAAGTTTTAATTACGAATAACTTAACTGAGCAACACTAAAGAGCGTCTGTCTGCTAGTAACTCCTTAGTTCAAAGTGACAAGATTGCCCCAGAAGAGACTGAAGGCACCTGAATCCAGAAAGGATTCCCACATCCTCAACAGCTGCTTCCCAATCCCAGGGGCAGCAGATCCACTGCTCCTTTCCCCACCAGCAATAGCAGCCTAAAGCATCCCCTGCGCCCCCTCCCTTCACCTGCTTGTTCTGACCCAGTGCCTGGCATGCATTTGGTAAGGCAGCAGGTAAATTGGATCAGTGAACTTCTCCAGGCTATAAAATAATCCTAGAAGTGAAGTCTAACCTGATCTGTTCACTGCTGTGTCCTGGCAAGCCCTGGGGTCAAGTGGGCTGTCAGAGCAGAGGGAGTGATTGATGGGAGACAGGCAAAGGTGGGAGCTGTTTAAGCTGGCGTAGCTGCTGAGACCAGCCCGGGCTGACTTCACCAAGCCCCCGCAATCCTGCTCGCAGTGAGGCATGCCTGTGGTCTGGGCAGCCAGACATTGCAGCACTCGCTTCATCCTTTGTCCATAAATTAGCTCTGGTTTGCCTAAAGCACAGGGTTCAAACTAGGGCACCTTCCCATACCTCACAGGGGCACGCCTGGCACAGCTCACAGGGCAGCAGTGGCTTTGCCCCTACCCAAGAATTTATGGTTGTAGCACACTCAAAGGATGGCCGTGCCGGTCAGTTCTTCTCAAGGTGAGTCAAACCCAGCACATCATCCACATCCATCCCCTGAGGTTTTTTTGTTTTGCTTTGTTTTTTACAAGCTAGTAGCTAAAATTTTGATGGTGGGATGGAGCAGTCCATCTAACTTGGCTACTTGAGCTTTAGGAGGTGGAACTGCAACTCTTCCCTCTTCGTTAGTGAGGGGTAATTATATTCTTAAATACTTAGGATTCATTATAGGAAATACCAGCCTTCAGCTATGCTTAGTGTTGTTGACCTGTGTGTGATTGATCCTCCTGCTCCAGAAAGGTCTTTCTGATCCTGAAGCATTTTTACAGCTTCTTGAAATTTGCTGTTGAAAACCACTTTGTGAGGATCATGCCTGGCTTGTAGCAAAGAGTGGTGGCCTTGCTTATGGCTTGGGAGGAAAAATGAGAGGGGAATCCAAGGGCTTTGGCATGGAAGGCATATAAAGGATTCTGGTGACTTCATACACTCAGCATCAGTCCTTAGCTCCAGTGGTGAATAGGAGCAGCTGGTGAGCAGAAAGACTAAAACTTCATTTTACCCACACTGACAACTCTGAACTGTGGTTTTGTTTTAACCAAGATATCTGGTATTGTTATATGCACTGTTCAAAATACCCCACTTCTCAGACCAGTCTTTTTTCACATGAGTTTTATCTCAGATAAAACATGAAAACACTGGTTTTCTTTGCAGTTCTGTAAACAGGCAAGTGGATTGTATAGAGTAGCTTTGTTTGGGGCCTGTGTGCTCTGAGACTCTTTGAAGATGCTTTAAGTAAACACCACTTGCTGCTAGCTCATTATCTAGTCAAACAAAGAGATTTTGTGGTTTGAGGCTGTAGAAAGGAAGGAATCAGCTGCTGTAAATCCAGTCAACGGATGAAAGAAGCAACATTCTTTATATTCGTGATTGTCAGAAAGCAAAGCTGGGACTTGCAGAGCATCTGTAAAATCTTCAGCACAGGTGTAAGTGCAACCATCACATGGAGCAGTGGGTCTACCCCTTCACTGAAAAGTTAAATTCTGCTCAAGGGTTTCCCTGAAAAAGGACCAGTCTATGAGTTTCTTGAAAAATATATAAGAGAGGCATCACTGTCTTAGACCTACTTATGCATCCGCAATACCTTAAATTGAGAGCTGGGATAAAGCTTAAAGAAACCAAATAAATGGACAAAGAAGCACACAGAGCCAAATTCCTGCTTGGCAAAGTTCCTCCAGCATTAGAGCATTTGGCAGACAATATTTAATAAAGCACTTGTATCCACACTTAAACTTTACACCATTAGTATTCCCTGCCTCTCTTCCTGTCTATTTTTTTTCTTCAGATGCTGTTGGAATTACAGAGAGATGACCATTACAGCACTCAGGGCACTTGTGTTAGTAAAATGAGGTGTTGGGTGGTGCGTGTGTGTGTGTGTGTCTGCTCTTGTTTTGGATGGGCTGGTCCTTTGCTATGCAGAAATAATTCCCTGTCTTAATTCCAAAAGGCAGCAAAGAATGGAGTTAAGGCAGGTAATCTTTTCTCCTTTTCACCTAGGGATTAAAAAAATCAGCACTTGCTTTTTCTTCTTTGCCAGAAACTCAGAGATTGCGGCTAAACACAATGTTTTGAGGTAATGTTTTTCACAGGATAAAAAGGATGTTGTTTTCTCTGGAACTCACCAGTTGGAGAGTGAGATGTTTGGGATCAGTGGTGCACACAGGAGATAATGTGCATTCATTTTTTGCCCCATCTTCTGCTGCAGAGTGTAGCCCAGAGCTCTTGCCTGTGCTGCTGCACGGCCAGGTGTCCCCAAGGGAACAGCACTGGCTACCTCCCTCCTCCCTCATTCAGGACCTGTGTTTTGCGGGGAAATCCCTTCAGCCAAGAGCAGAACACTAATAACTCTATTTTACATGCTGAGAAATTTAACTGCTATCTGTGGAGTGCTTTGAATGCACATGAAATGTTGTTTCTAGCTCTGCTGAGAGCCCGAGCAGCTGGAATATGGCAGGGAAATGGTTAGCCAGTGGCTGGGAAGCCTCGCTGGGAACGAGGAGCCTCCCCAGCTCCACTCAAATGATGGCAACAGGCCACTTACCCTGTCCTCAAAAGTGAAACACTTTACAGATGTCCATAAAGAAAATTGATCTGGGCTGCTTTATCCCATGGAGCTAAACAGGGTTAGGAAGCTGAGTTTTCCTATTAGAAATTGTTTTGTCAGGGGATAGTTTGTGGTCCAAACAATCAGGTTTGAAAAAAGGCCGCATTGACCATAAAGTACCTGAGGCAGGTATTTTCCCAGACAAATGCTTTCCAGTTTCATGGGGCTGGAGAACCTTTCTGTGGTTTATTGGTGCGTGTTCCTCTCCTCTTGGCTTGTTTTGAGCTCTGCAATATTCGGGAGCTATATCCTGATGTAGACCTGTACTGTGCACAGCACACCAGACTTTTGGTAAGGCATTAATCAGAAGAAAAAAAGAGGGGCAAGAAATAGCAAAGTAGAGCTCATAAACATTTGGGTTTCAAGCAAGTTGAAACGCAAGTGTTTTTGGGTTGCTCAGAGCTGAGGTATTTAATTTATCCCGTTGAGAGAAATGGATGCTGTACTTCTCTTTCCAAGTAGAAAGTATTTCCAAGTATTTCTCTTCTCCATCCCTCACTGTTATTCATTTGCACTTTATTCCTCTTGTCCCTTCATCTCTGGGTGATAAGGAACCTTTCATTTTTTGTTTTTCAGATGGCATCTAAAGACTTGGACAGGGTCAGATCAAAGGGCTCTGTCTGAACCATCCTTGGCTGTGTTGTTTATCAAAACAGGTCCTGTCCTTGTGCCCATATTTCTCCAAGGGGCTCACCAGGCTGCACGGCAGGTGCTTGATTTCTCTCCATGCCCATCAAACTGCCCTGGCTCAGCCCAGCCACCCCTTTCCCGTTCCCTCCCTGGGCTGAGCACTCGGTTGCCCTCGAGCTCTGCTCCATGATGGGTGTGGATTTATTGGAAATCCAGCAAGCCAAACTTTCGGAGATGTTTTTCCAGGGCCTGGGAGCTGTGCCCTACCTGCTCCACCCTGAAAGCTTCCCGTGGAAGGCTCAGTGCTGCGAGGCAGAGCTGCCAAGGGAAGATGGGGTAACGTGAGTGGGTCTGGGATCTGACAGCATCCACAGCAAAGGACAGGTCTGAGGCTGTGCAGCCCCTTTCTCTTTAAAACTTGCAAGAGGGGTCTGAGAAGTGCAAGCGGAGGTAGTGATAGGAGTCGTTTTCCTGATTTCTTTTAATAACAACTAACAGCAGTTTGACTGAAGAAATTTTGTGTGCATTTCTCCTGAAAATCTGGAAGGGGAGGACTGGTGGAGATTTTGGCAACAGGAGAACCATGCAAATAAAGCTGATGAGTCCAGAGAGAAGTAGGTTTTAACCCAAGCCATTTGTGCTGAGGGCAGCCCCACACTGCCTTAGGAAAGCTGTGAGATGAATCCCACCTGGAAGGTCTCCAGCACCAGGAAAGGGGAATGACCTGGTAATTGGGGCTTTTGCTGGTTTATTACCAGAGCGGCTGGGGGAGAGAGAAGGCGTTTGCAGTCATAGACTGACCCTGCTAAGGGCAGAGAGCCCTCCCACAGATGTCCTGTCTTGCTGCAATCCCTCCAGCACTGCCTGCTGGGACACACAGGGTCACTTGGATAGATGCTATTCCTTGCTGGCACTAAACCTTGCCATGGAGAGGTGCTTTCAGGAGAGAAAAAGCAAAATGCCAGGTTTGCTGGATGAGACAGGAATAAGAAATCCAACCAGCCAAAGCTTTTGCTACCCTAGCCCAAAACGTCTGTGCCTCGTCCTGTGTTTTTCCTTTGAGGGCTGTTTTCATGTTCCTTTGCTCATGGGCAAACCTCGTTGCTGTACCAGCTGCAGGCCTGCTGGAGAGAGCCTCGTTCTTCCTTCCCCCACCACTCCTCTTTGCCCTTGGTTCCCCCTTCCCCAGGAGGGGACGGGAAGCGCAGGGCATCTGTCTGCCAGGAGTTTTGCTTCACTGACAGAATCCTCCACTTCTTTATGAAAGACAGGAAGTGTTTTCCAGGCTGGAGGTGACTGTAGGTCTGCTTGTCTCAGGCTTTCTAGTGACTCATCTGTCTGCAACTGATACGATGCCGTCTGATGGATTTTTTTAAAGCGCAGACAGCGTTATGCGTTGAGATATTGAGAGGCTGATTTCTGTTTTGACTGTTGTCATGTTGGCTTGCAAAACCTAAGGTATGTGTCACTTTTGGGGGTTAACCACTCTCATTCAGGGATTTTATTAATAGCTTCTACGTTCATGAATGAAAAAAAAAAAGGCAACTTGTTGAAAGTGGAAGGAGTAGGAGGGAACTTCTCATTTTTTCCGGTCTGCTGTGAATTTCAAAGGCTTTCCCCAGAAAGAGAGAGGCAAGGAGGCTGAGTTTCCTTCTTCCTGAATGGAGCCTCTGCTGATCACAGCAGATCTGACTCTGGCTGTGTTATGCTACAGAATATACTGAGACTTATGAATGAAACCTGTTACACATTAACACGCTAAATATACACCCACAATGTCTGGAGCTGGGCGGTAGTAGCTTCAAAGCTTAGCACTTAGAATAAAAAAAAAATGGGGCTGTAGATTGTGTTTAAATTCATAAAAGAGATAAAGGTAAGATGCAAATTTAAGCATGGAAGAAATCGATTTAAAAGAATTGTCTGAGACAATTTGAAAGTACTTCGCTAGCCACTGACTGTTAACTCTAACCCCAGAAGTAAATGATAACAAACATGCCATTTCATTTAGAGGCATCTGTTTCTTTTTCTTTTAACTGTATTTACATGCCCTGACCCTTCTGTGATTATTCCTCAGCTCTTTGAATAGAATGAACCAGTTAAGTAATTTGAGTGGCATTTATAAAAAGCCCCACAAGTTCAGGCGCTGTGCAGCTTCCAGATGAATGTTTTATCGAGCCTTTCAAGGGTGGCCACATCTCAGGTCCTTCATTGCTGATTTGGGGCATTTTTCACCAAGCACAGCATCTCTTCAGAGGTGATGAGCTTGGAAGGGAGAGGATTTGAACAGGACTATCTTTTATCACCTGAGTAACCTCCAAGTTACAGCTGGAGGGGACATGTGCTGAAGGTGAAGAGGCTGGAAGGTGGAATAAAGCTTCAGCTCTGCTGCACCTGGTCCTGATCCAACCCAGTGAGAGATTCCCTCCAATCCAGTGGGCTGCAAATGACACCTCGAATCATTGGTCCCTAAGTGCCTCACCAAGAGATTGATAACTCTGTGTGTTAGAGGGACAAAGGAGATGAATTAATTGGTGTTCAGACTGTGCATTAACAGAGCTGCAGGAACAGGCAGACAGGACTGCCCGAGCCGTTCACTTACCAACAGATACTGAAGGGTAAACAAAGCATGGGAAGACAGGGAAACAGCTGAAATGGTAGAGGAACCCCCCGGAGATCCTTGCAGTTTAATGAGACGATGTTGCATTCCTCCCTCAAAACAGAAGCCCCTGAGACTGATGTAACAGGAGAAAGCAGAGTCCTGCTATGGAAGTCTTAGGCAGAGGTGGAGGGGCCAGGTTATCCCTCTGGAATTTTTATTGACTCCAGCTGCTTTTCTCCAGGCTGATTCACCTCTGTCTCTAAGGAAACATGGGGAAGAAATGACGTTTCAAGCAATCTGGAGGGACTCACAATGTGCCTTCAGGGCACTGGGTGTATAAACAGAAGAATGTGAGATCAATTACCTGTGCTGTTTAGGTTGGCTTTTCCCTCCCCTTCCTTTGCTGACCTGTAACAGAACTTGTATTGAGGTGATTCATGCCCCCCAAATTCTCTTGGTTTCTATGGAATACTTTGCAAACAGCATGGACACATGACATAACCAAATCACGTGTGCGTGCACTGAGAAGGTTATCGAGGAGTTGGTCATGGGCTACCATGAAGGTTTCTTAATTGTGTTTTCATTTGCGTTACTTAATTTGCAGCAATTAAGAGGATAAACATTTGCAAGTTACAGAAAGTGTATTTTGTGCAGTGATTCATGGTACCATTGAAGAATGAGAGAATGGTTTGGGTTCAAAGGGACGTTCAAAGGCCATCTAGTCCAACCCCCCTGCAATGAAATGAGCAGGGAAGGAGGAAGAATATATAGAATAGAAAAGAGATTCTTTTCCTGTGGGACTTTTAAAATGCCTTTCACTCAGGTGCTGTGAACAGGTACAATGAAAGCACCTGGTTTCTTCACAAATACTGCTGCTAACGATATTTATTTTAACCACACAAAGACCAGAAATTCTGACAAATCAGTGTCATCCTGTTCATTTTAACAGTGATTTTGGTTTAAACAATCTACAGCCTTAGCTGCATTTTTCTTGACCAAACTAATTGGTCAAAAATTCTCCAGTTTCACCCAAATCTATTTACACACCCTCTCCTATCAGTAGGTCGTATGATAGAAGGCTCCAGAAGCCCAAAGCACTTACGAACAACGTCGGGGTTTATTGTTAAAAAGCACATCCAAAGTCACCTACAGAAATGATCAGCACCCAGAATAGGGCACTCAAGGTCTTGATTCAATGTGTTCACCAGATTTGTTTGTCCCAAGTACATCTTTAGTCTATACAGCCTCCATAGTCCTTTAGTCAAATACAGTGATTTTTCCAAGTCAAAGGAAAATCTGCTTAGGAATTATGCGAAGTGCAACTTGT
Source organism: Mohoua ochrocephala (assembly GCA_013398855.1). Classification (NCBI taxonomy): domain Eukaryota; kingdom Metazoa; phylum Chordata; class Aves; order Passeriformes; family Acanthizidae; genus Mohoua; species Mohoua ochrocephala. The sequence goes on along the minus strand of VZTA01009259.1, from coordinate 164,510 downwards.
TCTCCCAGGGCTGTGTCTCCCCACGAGAAAACAGGGGTGGGGTTATGGGGTATTAAGTAATTCCTGAACAAGGCTGGACCTGGGCAAAACGAAGGTCAAAGGAAGGATTGTAAAGGACTCCCCAGGCCCACACACCTCTGTAATTACAGCCACTGCCGGGGTTCATCCGTGTGGCACCTGGAGGAGTGGGTGGAAAGAGGAGCTGTTTGTCTGTACATTGAGCTCCCGTTAATGGTTACCTGAAAGCAAACTTACACCTGCTCAATGGGACATTGTCCTGTTGCCCACTTGTAATGGAGGGCAGGTGACCTTTTATGCCTGGCTGGTGGAGGCCTAGAACTGGGAGTTGCCTCAGCTGCTGGACAAAAAATGCACGTGCAAACCCCTTTGGAATTTCTCAGCTCCTACTCTGTTGATTGGATCATCTAGGAGGCTCTAAGACTAAGGGGGTTTCCATTCCATAAAACTGATTTTCCACTCTTGTGGAGTATGTGGATGCACTTGCTTTAATTCAAAAGCAATGCTACTGCTCTTTGCACCATGGAGTTGTGAGGGTAACTTGCTCTAAAGAGGGGCTGAGTTGACCAGTGCAGGGTGAACCAGGTGATTATGGGAGCTGAAGTAACAGAATATCAACTTTTGTCTTCAAACTGTTCTATCTTCTAACTGTTCTATCTTGACTTTACGACAGGTCTCATCCTTGATCACAGGTGGCCCCAAGGTAAATTCACAGGGTCAAGACCAGCTCCCCTCCCACTGGTGATTCAATGGCCTCTGTTCAGCAACTGGAGCCACGACCTTCAGTCTGACCATTAGAAGGACCAATAAACACCTTTGGGCTGAGCACAGTTTGGCCCCAGGTTAGTGGGAGGGAGCAGGGGGCCACGAGGACATGAAGGGCCCCGTTGCAGCTCAGCTGTGCCCTGATCATGGGCTCCTGCTTTGGAAACCACAGGTCAAGTCATGGGCCACAACCTAAATGTCTTTGGCCAACAGCACTGGGGAGCTCAATTTATTCTCTGCCTGTCCCAGCACTTGTGCCAGAGCAGAGCTGCAGAATCCTGTGCTGCACCATGATGGTTTTGCATGAATTATAATTTCTTACATTAGAAAATTTATCTGTAAAAGCAGAAGAAAAAACCCCTCCAGCAAATAGTCCCAGTAAAGTTAAACAAACATGTAAATTTATGGTAAGCCCTATGAACTACTGAGAAATGTCTACTAAGGCCCATAAATGTGCTGACTTTTAGTCTCAGGCTTAATTACCCTGTGCTGCCTTGCTGGGTACTTCCAATGCGCAGAGAAAATACATCAGAGCTGGATATAACAGCTGCTCATGGGCTACAAAGATTCATCCTTTTGGGAAAGGATATATATTTAATAATTCTGAACAGTCTGGCTTGTGTTGATAGCTGGCTTTCATTTATTTGGTAGGATCCTATAACTCCTTCAGATCAAATCTGAGACCAAGACCAAGCAAAGTGTGAGCACTTCTGTAGATGTGAATTTGTAAACAAAATTGCAGTGCTGCTAATTTTTGATTAATCCCGACTCCTCCTTATAGCTCTTTATAGCAGGGTAGGAAGTAAAGCTGGTTCACCATAAATCCCAAAAGAAATCTAAAAGCTTTTTTTTTTCTGTGAAACTGAGTATTTTAAAGTCTGGTTTAATTTCCTCTTTTTTCCCCCCTCTTTAGTTTGCATTTTTGAGAAATGTCAACTTTTCTGGTTTTATTGCACTTTCTCACACCTTCCCCTCTGGAGATTTAAGAATCTGAGATATTTATAAGCTCAAAGACTCTGATTTCATTGGTCCTCCAAAGGCTCCATGTATGGCTCAACCTTACAGCCTGCTCATGTCCTTCTCCATGGTTTAAACAAGGCTGTTAAAGAAACAAAACCTCTAAGGACAAAATCCCCCAAAGGTCATTTATCAGACGTTTGGCAGACTAAGTAGCAGCTCTGATAATGCTTCTGATGGGCTGAATGAAAGATCTGTAATCCTTTCCTATAGCAAATGTAGGCCAATCTGGATCTCTTCCTCCTAGCAACCAATAATTTGACATAAATTACACAGTAACTGCTTAGCAGTGTTGGGAGGGTGGTGGTGGGTTTTTTTCTTTGCCCTCAAGATGAACTTCATTTGCAGCAGGGCTGCCAAATCCATTTCATTGTAAAGAAATTTGCTTTCTAAACTAGTTACCCCCAGGGATGGAGATTGTGTGGAAACGAAGCCAAATCCAATTGCTTGGCTATCTGCATTGGTTGGATGTAAGTTAGCAAACAGTATCACTCTTTGCATCTCCTATTTACTAAGCCCTTTATTTACTGGCTCCAGGCTGCATTCCTGGGAGCCTGTCAAGCTGTTAAAACACGTGAAGCCTGTTGGAGAGCTGGAGGGAGGCTCCCACCTTAACCAGTCCTATAGACCCTTGGGAATTCCTCTTTCCAGGCTGGTGCAGGGGGAATTCTGTCCAGCAGTTCTGGGTGGGGGCTTGAGCCCTCACGTGCCACTTGTGATCTGGTCCTAAGGCTTTGCTGGCTGAAGCTGTGACTTGGAGTTGTTTTCACTCTGCTTTACGTGGATATCTGATGGAAATCACAGTCTGTCTCTGAGGAAACCTTAGAAAACGTGTCAAAGCCGTAGTTGCTGGACATGGTTGTGGACTAAACCTTTTTTTTTCCCAGCAGGAATAAAAACACGTTGTTTCACTTGAAGGGTGGGAGAATGGGTTTGCTGCTGGCTTTGAACCCGTGGGATCCAAATTCCAAGGAGTCTGTGGGGGCTACTCTTCTGTAGATAAACCCTTTGCTGTATGAGTGTTGCCTGTCCCTACACTCTTTTATTTAGATCATGGCAGCAGGGTACAGGATGGCCTTTTCTGCCTTTGAAAATCCTCCTTTTCCAGCCTCTCCACTATTGCTATCAACTTCCAACCTAACCACACTAGAAAGTGTAAGTGTAGAGCTCAAAATCCCCCAAAAACACAGTCCAAAAGGGGAAAAATATGTTCTCGCAACCAATCAGAGTGTGGACTCAAGAATGAGTCATGTCTGATATATTTTTTAAAAATATATGACCTATTCTTGTAATGTAAAACATGGCCACAGCTCGCTGTTCTAATACAGTGGAAATTCCATATTTATTCTCATGAAGCCTATCTGTTATGTTATCCAATTGAGTTACTTGGAAACAGCAATTGCTCCAGTGTTTTAACAGGGTACTGTAACCAAACTTTCCTTTGTGAATTCACTGTCGGCTTGTCTTGACAATCCACGAAGATGATGTAACCAGAAAACAGCCCATTAATCTCATCTGAAGCTTTAAATTCCAAGGTGCAATAAATCAAGTTTAAATGAGTTTCCACTGAACAAAAGTAAGGGGGCTTTACGAAAAACTTTCATTTTGAGTGAGGGTTTCTTTTACTGCATGTTATTATATAATTCTCTAAGCAGCAGCTAAAGGGGGAGGGCACTGACGAGTCTTTTTACTTCTGCATCTTTATAAGATAGTTTGTTTAACAGATGCAGAAGGTGCTGAAACACAAAAAAAAACCAAGGAAGGGGTGAATTTAGCATCATGCTCTTGTGGGAAATACATGCAGCATTTATTCCTTCATGGCCTATGGACAAGGCTGATTTGGTGACTCTGCAGAAGTTTTTGGCTGTGTCTCTGTCTGTACATGTATCCCTGTTCCCCCAAGCCTCCTCCCTGTTCTCCCAGCTGTCCTGACACAGATGGCTGTGCATAGACAGTGTCAGCAGGGAGAGAAGGGGAGGTCTGAAGAGCTGGGGCTCTGCACAAAAACAGTGCTCTGGCTTTTAGCAAAGTTTCCGTACAACTTCTCCCTACCTGCCAGCTCCTGCCTGCTGTAGGATACAGAGGCTCTAGGATTACTAATGCCTGCACCAGAGCCTCCAGTCAAAGTCCCATCAGAACTGCAAAAGAAACAGGAGGCCCTGCAAGGGGAAGCAGAGAAGGGGGGGGAAAAGTGCATTTATGTCGTCGTCGTGTTGTCTTTGAGATTTTTTTGATGCAAAGTCTGTAAGCACAAACGGAGTGGAAGCAGGGCTTGGCTGCCTGACCCAGTGCTTCCCAAAGATGACTGGAGCAGGTCTCTTGGCTTCAGCGTGCCTTTAATTCTTTAGGCATTTTTAAGAAATTCCCCAAACTGTATTCAAAAGCCAGAGCCATATCTTGGTGTTTCAGTTCCTTTTTCTCATGAAGTCCATTCTCAGAATGACCTGGGGCAGGGTGGGGAAGAGAAGAATTCAGTAAAGCCAAGCCAGGGTCATTTTGTCTGGAACTGTTGGGAAATAACTGTTCTAATGCTGGAGTGCCCTTGGATGGGTGGCAAAGGGCTAGAGCAGCAGCCTTTTCCCCTGGGTCAGCTGGAGCTGGAGCAGAATGTTCCCAGTGAAAGAGGAAGGAAGCTCTCCTGCATAAGTGGCTTGTCTGCGATGTACAAAGCTATTCGGTGACCTTTCAATGCCTGAATTTTCCTGTTCAAAGTGCAGAAACCAGTGTTTTCTCACCTCGAAGGGTTGCGAGGAGAATAAATCAACACAGTTTGAGAGATGCCCAGATGCCATCAGCACCAGGGAAGTGTTTTTGGAGCTGCTGCCAGCCCAGGAGTCCTTTCATAGGATGTGATCCTGCCGTGCCTGGCACAGGGATGGTACTGGCCTCAGGGATGCAAGAAACACACAGGGATTAGGGGCAGCTGCCTCTGTTATTTGGACACATTTCTCTTGCACAGCACTGTGAGGATCTGTGGGTACAGCTGTGACTGTCCAAGGGTTCCCCTTTCCTTGTGTTACTGATTTCCAGCAGTGATTTTGTGTTTCCATGAGTAACTTTATACCTGCTTGGCTTCTACATATTTGTGTTTTACACAAGGAATAAAAGGAGGGGAGGGCTCCTTTGCTATGGAGGCCAATATCCCCAGCAGCTATCCCACATCTCTCCAAGAGGGTTTAGCTCTGGTGGCAGGGCCAGGTGAGCCACAGAAGAGTCAGTGCAGCCGCCAAGGCTCCTTCCTCAAGCACAGAGCTCCTCTTCCCATCTCCATGTGGCTGAGCTTGTGTATGAGTGTCCACCCCAATGCTCACCAAGCACTGTGGGACCTGGGCTCTTCCCACTCTCCAGGATTTCTGTGGAGACCTGTGTGGAGCCTGGTGAAATAACAGGAAATGCTTCTGACCATTCTCAGGAGTTTGTGACCAAGGAAAACCAAACAAGTACCTGAGGATAATAAACATTTTGGGTCACTTTTCACTGGATGGAGCAAATAAAGGCCATTGGTGGAGCAACAAGAGGGCATTTCCCTTTCTGTCAGGTTGATGCTACCTGAGCAGGCATGGAGTATAAGGACAAGACCATAAAGCTGATACTTGTATACAGAAGTCTTCCCTTTCACAAAATCCAGGTGAAATCAGTAGAGTTTCTTACCAATTTAAGCAGGAATCTGAGCCTGAATGACCTGTGGGTTTTGCAGAGTGACAACAGGGAAAAGGAATTGTGTTACCACATTCTTTTTGCACTCATGAGATTAAATGCACGTTTGAAGGAGACACTGGAGTCTCCTTCTTAGGAGATACTCAAAAGCTGTTTGGACACGATCTTGAGTAACGTGCCCTTGAGTAACACGCCCTGCTTGGGCAGGGAGTTTGGACTAGATGACCTCCCTTCCAACATTGCCCATTCTGGCAAAATCACAGGTCCTGTTCCTCCCTAAGTTCGAGTATTTGTTCTTGAAAATTATGTCCCAGGTCAGTCACAAACTATTGAGCCTGGTGGTGGTGGCTTAGGTAGAAAAGAAAGTTATTTCCCACCCACAGAGAAGTTATAACAGAGATTCACTGTCTTGGTGATGGAAAAGGTGAAGATGTACAAGCCAATGGGTCCTTTCTGGCCTTAGGAAAATATTCGAATCCACAATTTTCCCCTGCCCTGAGCAAAGCTCTCGCTGAACTGAGGAAGAGCTGAAGCACACAGAAGTTGGCTGCAGCACATCTTGCTGTAAGTAGATTTAGTAAGAATAGCATGAAAGGGAAAGGTTTGCTGATCAAATATGACCTAGGTGCAGAGAGCTCTCCAGCAGGGGAACAGTTCAGCTGCCTACCTTACCAGGTGATCCTTTTACTTAAAACCATATCAGTGAGCTTCTACTCCCTCCCAGAAAGTAATTTGAGTCAGCTTGAGAAATAATAGGTTTGCTATTGTGGGTTCTTTTAAGCTGACTAAAGGCCTATGCAAAGGCATGTCTTCCTTTGCGAGGCATTTAGTGACAGGATCTACTACATTCAGCAGAGGGATTCTCTTGGGAAGTCTAGATTTCCACAAGAAGAAATTCTCCTCCTTTTCCTAGCTCTAGGACAACTGCTTTTTGTCATTCCTTTGCCTCTGCTGGCACTGTTGCTTTTTCCTTTACTGATGCAGTGTTTTCCAATAGTAAGCACCCAGGATAGGCCAACAGCTGCAAAATCATTGTGTCTGCTTTTATTTTGAGTCCTTATCAAGGCTGGGAACTTTTCTATTAAGGTGCCTTCATATTTAATTTCCCCTTTCCCCCTCATAAATGCTTCCCTGATTTATTCCTTTTTACTCACGAGTGAGAATTCCACACTGCCCCTCTCCCACTGCCTCTCCATCCCCTCTCTTGCAGCAAGGAGAGGACAAAGAGGGAATCGAGGCACACGTAAATGGTCTCGCAGCATCAGCACAGCAAGAGGCTCAATGAGTCAGCCTTGAGTCATGAACACCAGCACCAGTCTGGCTGAAGAGGCCTCACTTACCAGCCTCTGACTGGGAGAGATTTGCACAGCCTTGAGTAAATATCCAGACTCCTAAAAGCCCACCAACTCTGAGCTCAAAACCGTGTCCTGGAATAAAGATTGGGTCCTGTATTCTAAATGTAAGGTCGGGGGAAGCATCAGTTTCAGGTAAAGAAGATTAATAAAAAAGCTTAGCTTGTTCCTTTGAACATAATGATGAAGTTCAGGGCATGTATAGAAAGATGTGCGGGCTTTTTGATCCCAGCTTCATAAAATTCTGCAGGAATTTTACGCCTCCTCAGGACCTTTTCTATATGCTGTTAGGTTTCTGGGACCCTTGGGCCATTGCATCCTTGCACTTAATGGAAGAGAACACAGGGAGTGCAACGAACGAATGCAGATTTTCTCACACTCTGAATTTATAGAAGCTTGCACATTTTTCCCTTATTATAAGGACCTCCCCATCTCCCAGGTTTCCTGACAACAACCCACAAAAAGCCCACAGCCTCAAAAGAGATATCAGCTCTCTTCCCATTTCCAGGATGAAATGTGATGAGAGGGAGATCTCATATTTCTCTGTCTCTTGGTCATCAAGTTTTAATTGGTTCATGGGCAAGAAGGTCAATGGCTTGAAGCAGCACAGTGTGGCCACAGGCCCAGGGCACTGCCTGTCCCCTGTGCTGGGCACTGTGAGGCACCTCAAATCCCGTGTCCAGTTTTGGGCCCCTCGCGACAAGAAAGACATTGAGGGGCTGGAGCGTGTCCAGGGAAGGGAACGGAGCTGGGGAAGGGTCTGGAGCACCAGGAGTGGCTGAAGGAGCTGGGGAGGCTCAGCCTGGAGAAAAGGAGGCTCAGAGGGGACCT